>JAJAGP010003158.1:0-30000 GCA_025084515.1 Ancistrus triradiatus
CCTACGATGGATTCTCGCCCTGTCTAGGGTTGTTCCTGCTTTGTGACCTATGCTGCCAGCTAGGCACCGGCTCTAACGCAAACCTGTTCAGGATCAAGCAGATAAAGTGATGAGTGAATGAACCTGATTGATTGATACATTTGTCACTTCTTAATGATTTTGACTTGAAAGGCCTTCTTGCAGCTCCCTGTAGTCTTTAACTTATTTAACTTCAAAGCAAAAAACTTTCACTTCCAGGCAAAAATAAACATGACCAAAAATCCCAAGAGATTAAATACAACAAATGGTGTGAAGCTAGAGCTAAAATAACCACACCCATCTGTAAAGTATTAGCGGAGTTAATGCAGAGCTGATTAAGGTACATGATAGGTGTAAAACTGAACAGTACTACACGTTTTGCAATGTTATATTTATCGCAGTTGTACCACTGCATCTGACTGTTGTAGAAGTCGACAAGTCTGTATGAGAGCAGGAGAAAGCAGACGCACAGGTTCCTGCCTCATGTTGGGTGATGCAACAAGACCAGCATGAGGAGATTTCATTGTGCGTGCCAGATTGCCAGCAACAGCCTTCACTTGTATTTATTAGATAGCTGAGCAAATTAATCTTATTCTGAAATGTGTGGTTGGAAATTAGATGAAGAAATTTCTGTTTTGCCCCCCCTCACACATACACACCTCCATTTCCTCTCCAGAGGCCCAGATAACCGCTGATCTTCTCAACGCCATTAATGAAAACCTTATTTTATACAGACTCGGATAGAAGACCAATTTGGCCAAGTGGTAATTAACTTTGCTATCTCAGCTCTGAATCCTGAAGGCAGCCTCAACTGACCAGCAATTCTTGCCCACGACCCTGCACTGGACCCTCAGTCGCTGACTGAGCCTGACCTGAAAGCTGACATTGTCTGGCTCTTTCAGAGGAAATGCGTTTAAATGTGAATCCTATATAACATATGGCTGGAAATTCAGTTATTGAGCGTATTCTTTGGTTGTTTAATTCCAAAATGAGCCATATTTGGATTGCTTGAGGAAGTTAAATAGTTGTTAAACTATTAAATAGTACTGAGTTACTTATGACTAGATCTCCTGGATTACAACATAGGCCTAGTTTTACCCTTTATAGCATTGTGACTGGAGACGTAATAAAACTAATGTTTATAATAAAAACTAAAATAGAAATAAGGTTACCTGTAACAGTGAATTATGGTCAGAAATAGATGCTACAGACACATTTGGCTACTTTGTTAGCCTCATTCCAGTACGAAAAGTCACATTTAGTGCTATGTAATTCTTGGTAAGACCTGGATTTGTTTATTCAGTACCAAGGAATAATTAATCCCTTCCAGACACCTGGAAAATCCACTTTGCCTTATATTAAGATATTATATTGGAGAGACGTTGATGATCTGTCGCACATAGCCGATTCTGTTCCGGTCACATTTAACTTGTGCAGCACACGATGGTTTATTGTAACTTTGATTCAGAATTGAGTACGTGTGTAACCTACAGAGCTATAAACTCAGAGCTCAGTCACTCGTGGTTTGTTTGAGACTGCTACTGACATGTTAACGACGAGGAAGCGCTAGATTAAGGTATTATTATTTAGAAATATTATATATAGGTATGAGTCGTTTGATGGCCATCCGATCAGCGTCGGTTCATTTTAACATGTGTCTTAATTGTAATAAATTATAATAGGAAATTAAAATCTGTGCTTGTTACAAGCTGGAAATGCCTACTGAACATGTACGTATTAGAATTGCAGAGCTGACCCCCTAGAGGGCACTGTTACATTGTAATGGTTGAAACTACACAGAGAGAGCAAAGGCATGGCTTCACTTTGCAATTTGAGATATTTTAAAATACAACACTAAGTACACGTCTGTCCTATTGTAAGTAGTACTCTCACTACCTGTACATTCTCGAAACTATAGCTATATGAACTGTTTCATCTGGCTGGTGTCCCATGTTGTTAGGAATGTTGTCCCATGTTGTTTCACTTTTTCAGCTGTTTCTTTAATCAATTTAGGTATCGTTTTTGTGCACAGTGTTTTTTTTGTGTGTGTGTGAAATCCCCAGTTTATATTTCATTACATTACCATAAGAAGACTGACTATGTAATGTCCGGGTCAACGTTCATTTTAAGACAATGACCCGTTTCATCAGAACGTATGGAGCCTTCAACTACTATACTTGAATATTTGGGGAAGCGGATAATATGGTACTTTCCGTTTTTGCTAGAACCAAGCCTAACAAGAATGAACTGGAGAAGGATGTAGCTCGAACAGTCAGATGATCACCCATTTTACCTTCAACAGTCCTCCCCCTTCCTGCAGTTATGTTCATTTAATTTGAATATAATAGTACAATGCGCTTTTCCTGACTGCCCCCATCCCCACACAACACACACTTCTGGGAAATGCAGATATAATCATACATGTAGAGTCTCACACACATGCATACACAGATAAGCCCCCATTGTTTTCTCTTCAGAGAGAGAGAGAGATCTCTACAGCCATTCAGTGCATTCCTTGTTCAACCAGCCCATACGCACGCTCATTCAATCGGATATTTGATTGTTTTTCTCATTTTCTGTCTGTGCCTCTGTCTCGCTTTCATTTTTTTCCTCTCTCCCCTATCTCTTTCCATTTTCTCCCCCATCAAAACTGTTCCTCCATTTTCTCCGAGAAGAATGCAAATTCATAGAAACACTGATCAGAACTTATTACAAAATGGAGCCTTGCTTGAAGGAGGAATAAAAAAAAGTGTGTGTCAGTATGAGGAGGCGATGGAGAGGAGGGGCCGGGGAGCCTGCAGGAGGGGAATATCGCTTGGTGGCAGAGATGGGAAAATTAGATTTATTTTTTCATGGGGTGCAGAGAGATGGGGGATGGTGATGCTTTCGGGGGGTTGGGGGTCAGTAATGGTACCATACTGTTTTCTTATATATATGGAGAAAGATGGAAATGAAAATAATTTGCGAAGGCGGTCCGTCCCGTGCCGGTCCTGTCCGTCTGTCTGACTTCATCTGTTTGTCTGATTGAACTCCTGACTCCTTCCTCTGCTTCCTCAGCCCTTTTATCTGCTCCATCCCAAGGTTACCACACATCTGTACATATAATCATACGGGCTGTGCTCGGGGAGACACGGGGGACTGAATTTGTTGTGCTCCTTCTTCCCACATTGTATGCCGTCGTCTCTCTGCCTTTATTATATATTCAAGCCTCGGTCCGGTCACAGCACACCCCACTGTGATGAATGAGCCTGACCTTGGCAAATGGAAAGGCCACAATCTGATCATTTCAGACACTTATTTTGAGAATGTCATTCTCCGTTCTTAGGTTACCAGTACAGAACGGTTGGGGATTGGACCCTTTGTCGAACGGTGCATATTTTAAAATTGACTTGGAGGTGTCCGCTGCATATGTGAGCCATTATTAGTAATTGTAGCAGTTAAGTCTCTCTCATACTCTTGACCCAAGTAGAACGCTTTGTGCACTTTGTTCAACAGACAATATCAAAGTAGCAGGTTGTTCTGGAACGTTCTGTTTACTCTGAGGATTGCTCGTGTGTTTCGTACAGTTTACTTTGCAATTAAGTCCCATTACTGTGGATGACTAGCTGAGAAGCTCAGGGTACTAGCACTCAAACACAAACACATGGTAAATACATTGCTGTGGTGAATGTTAGAGTTGAATATGTTCTCTGTTTTAAGATACATACACGATGGATCTGGTCTTTATAAAATGGAGGCCGCACAATTGAAACTGAATTCGAGTTTGCCGAGTTACTTTTTGATGGTTTTGAACTTGCTGCCTTTTAGCTCTGTCTATGTGAACTCGGTGCTTTATATGAAAAGTCGTCTGGACCCAACACGTTGCTTTTTTCACCTCTCCTGCTCAAAGCAGCTTGCACTTCCAATTTCTGGACAGAAGATGGCATTACCTGGCCAGCTTTGCGATGGCACTTTTGGCGATGCCTCCCCTAGTCATCGTCCTCTCTCTCTCTCGCTCTCTCCCTCTCTCTCTCTTTTTGTCACCCTCTTTCCCCCTCCTTCTGTCCTCCTTCTACCTCCATCCAGGGGACCAAGTCAGTAAGGGTGGCAGTTCTAACAAGCTGCCTGGGACCGCGCTGCTCAAATGAGCCAAATCAAAGAGAAAGGAGGGTAGGGGGGATAGGTAGAGCCATGAACCCCCTGTAGTGAACAGCCATTTGGCAGAATATGAAATGAATTCATATGGCCTGACATGATAAGCCCAAGAATAACCATCTGAAACGTATTCTGTCAGGCAGTCTCATAAACAATGCACTGGGGTTGAGTAAATGTAAAGAGACAAACAACATGGGTCATGTTTTTTTTTTATTTTAGTTTAAAGCATTCTTAGTATTTATTTGTTGCCTTACCTTTATTTTTCTGTGCTTTGGTGTCGTCATCTGAGAAATTTGTATGTTTTTAATTGGCGTCTTTACCATAGGTGTGTGTAGCCCCTCACGGTTCTGGTTTTTTTAAATTACAGCACCTCTAAAATATTGTCATTTTTTTTTTTTTCTTTGTTAAAACAGAAGTTTGTCTCTGGTAAAACCATAGAAAGTATATGGTTAAACATATTTTTTTTAACATTGAAAATGCATGCCTTGCAAATGGTATGATCCAAGTGGTGGCTATGTGGCTCAGCAAAGTGCAAGTTCTCTCAGATTTGCTGGTGTCTTACCAGTTGCAATGTCCCTACCCAAAAGGTCAGATGTTCTTCCTTCACAATTGTGGGAATGACGGTCCAAAATTGTTAAAATGTACAGTTTTGCGGGTTTTTGTTTAAAGATTCTGATCCTAAAATTGCCCCTGTTCTTTACAGTGGGAGCCAAAGGTCTGAGACCTCTAGTGAAACTGCTTCTATTTTGCACTTTTCTCTAGTTTAATAAATGGTTTTCAGTGCAGACCATCAAACCAACATCAGAATTTGAGTGAAGTTGTGAATCTGTGAAAAAAAATCTTTTCATACATTTCTGAAATTACTGTAGTCGTATTTGGTTTGGACACTTAGTTTAACTTTACGTATAATCTGATGATTCATACTCTCTCACCATGATTTCACAATATTCCAAAGAGCATGTTGTAATGTCACTGAATGCTTGGCTTTCTCTGTCCTCAAGTGCCACCTAAATGCTTGATGACCTAAATGTTTAGGTCATGTAATTGTGGAGGAACATCCATGACAGTCTGCACTCGTTGATTGTCGTTTGGTCTGTAGGTAGTTGTTACACATCTTTGAGGTGTGTTTGGGTCATTATCCTGCTAAACTATAAATTTGTGAAGTATATTCACTGGTGTTCTCAGACTTTTGGCCCCCACTGTATATGGAATTTCATATCATTCTGACTGCTCTTTAATAATGTTCTAATGGTGTAATAAAAATTACATTTGGTCTTAGGCAGAGTCAGAGACTTGATATACCACAAACAAATAAAATACCAATTTTCCCAGTAAAGTATTTTTCCAATAAAAAACTGTTTCAAAGCATTTAATTCACTTCCATATAAGCCATCCCATGGCCATCTATATTAGAAATGGAAAGCCTTAAAACTGTTTTGCTCATTTTTTTCATTCAGCATTCTGTGTAATGTTCACATAGCATTCTAATAATGGGTGTCCACTGGGACATGGTTATATGGTTGTCTCTTTTGGTAAAACTCAGACTTTTTAGAAAGTCTGCTCAGAATATCCCTTTATCTCCAATAAAAATTTAAATCCGGACTCTGATGTTTGAAATGGTGGTTCTACCATTCTCATTGCCAATCAGTTTTTATTAGGAAGCTTGTAGCCAATATCAAAAAGTCAGTGTGTCGTAACATGAAAATTCAGTACCTTTTGACTGTTACCAGTTTCAAGTGGATGACGGTCAGTTCTCCACTGAGTAGAACATATTTTGAGGCTGGCAATAATGGGAAGGATTCATTTTTGTTTGCTTTTTTCAGCCATAACATCAAAACCACCTGGTTAATATTGCTTTAGATCACCTTTGTGATGCCAAGGATTTTACCAGGCATGGACCTGAAGGTGTCCTGTGGTATCTGGCACCAAAGTCATGTAAGTTGCGAGGTGGGGCCTCCATGGATTGGTCATATTTGGCCAGCACATGCGCTCAGTCAGGTTGAGATCTGGGGAATTTGGATTCCAAGTCAACAGCTTGAACTCTGTCATTTCCTCCAACCATTACAGAACAAGTTTTGCGACGTGGCAGTGAGCATTATCCTGCTGAAAGATTATCCTGCCATTTGAATACCGTTGCCATGAAGGGGTGTACTTGGTGTGCAACAATGTTTAGGTAGGTGGGTCATGTCAAAGTAACATCCATATGAATGTCCGGACCCCAGGTCTCCCAGCAGAACATTGCCCAGAGCATCACACTGTCAATCTTATTCACTTCACCTGTCAGTGGTTTTAATATTATGTCCGGTCGATATGTATCCCGAGTAGAAGCTGTTATTTAATCATTTTCTGTCAAGGACTTGAACATTCCATTCGGAAAATATTTGTAAGTAGGTTTTGGGAGATTTTAAGAGTATTAAGCATGAAGATACATAGAGTGCTGGTCAAAAGTCTTAGGCTACCATTACAGTAGATGTACCATTGTTTGAGCACTGGTATAATGATCATTTAGAATTATTTCTCAGTCTCTTTATTAGAATACAACCAGAAAACACAGGAAATTTGTATGCAGTATAAAAAAAAACTTGAGCAATAGCTTGGCAGATTCATCGGGATGCCAAGTTGACCCTTACACAGTCTGAAGAAGCTTGATCAGGAATGGTCTTTTTAGAAGGGTAGCAACCAAAGAAACCCAAACGACTAATGATTTTTAGAAGGAGAAGAGGGTGAAAAGGCTAAGATATGCTAAAGTTCACAAAGATTGGAATGAAGATCAGTGGAAAAGAGTATTACGGAGTGATGAATGCAAGTTTGACATTTTTGGGTCCTATCATTGACATTTGTTGTATATGGTCACTGTACCATTGCAAAACAACAAATCTAATGGTGGCCTAAGACTTGCTGTAAATATACACAGGAGTGTCCTTAGGGACTTATCTTCTGTCTCTCTCTTTTTTGCCCCCTCTCCTCTCTTTCTGTCCCTCTGAGCCCAGGTCAGTCAGAAAAGACGCATTTACATCTACATGAGGAAATCTAAAGCAGGCTCATCATCCTCAGAGCAGACCCACCAAGACTGGGCATTGTATTATATTGTGTGCAATACACCGAGTATGGTAATGCCCTGAATATACAATGTACAATCACCTTTGCAATTAGACAATTATTATACCACCATTAATACCCAGTTTTAGTCCATCTTCCTCCCTCTGGTCTGATTTTCATCGTGAGTGAGTTTGAAGAATTGCAGTGAAGTCGCTTAATAGTGAGCATCTTCAATTCTCCAAGATGCTCTTTCAGTGAGATGGAGGGTAAGTAAAGTAAAGGTAATGGCACTTACAGTACCTTGTCACAGGAGCTGCGGTTACCTTGTAGTCGTCGAATACTGTACCATGACTCGGACTGCATTTGCTTGATGTCAGGAAGCAGGAACCGTCCTGTAAGGTTTGGAAGGGACAGTGCAAAATGCTCTTCATGTCCTGTCCTTGTAAAGTCATATCAGATGGACATGATATTTTTCTATTGTTTTCAAATCTTTCCATTTCTTCTGCCTGAATATCTGTTTTTGCAGAATTTCGTTCTCGTTCATAAGCTAAATGGTTCTAACTGCAACCGTATGTGTTCAGGTGCTGCGTGTGCACAGCTGAATTTAAAATATCCAGGAAAAAGGGAAAATGGGGGTGCATGTCAGACATGGACTGTAAGTCATTTCTAAATGCTTTTGTGAGCCGTGATGTCTGGATAGCTGGCTTTTTTTCTCTCTCTCTGCTTTAGTTTTTCTGCCCAGTCCACCACAATGGTAGCAATCTTGTCAGAAAGCTTCTCCATATGCCTTCAACGGGGGGTTAGTGGGGGTGGAATCTGAAATCTGGGGCAATTCATTCTCCAATCTGCCCCTGCACTAACCCTTTCCTAGCTGTTTTAGCAAGGACTATTTTCTTTCTCACCAGCCCATCTGACTGAGACACAGGTGATGAGATGTCTGCCACCTCTCTACTAATCCACAGTCCTTTCATTTTCTGTTTCTTCCTGTAAGCAAATTCACACTGGCTTTGTCATGTGAAAATTGAGTGTTAAAAGTAAAAGGAATATCAAAATGCATACGCTTTGATTTGACAATTGGGGGCTTCTAAACTGTCATGGAAATTGTTTCTCAGCCTGGCACTGATGTGATTTACTGTTATTTATCCACTATAATGAAAACTAGATGATAATAGATCGATAAATAGCTGGATACATGTAATGTAGGAGTAATTAGATACAGATACAGTTAAACATTGGTTATTTTTATTAAACTATCACTTTATATTTATGGTGGTTGACTTAAATATATCAGACAACAGATCTTTAGACAACAGATTTAATTTAGCAAATGATGTACCTTTATTCAGACAAAGGTATTCAGCCTGGTCACTTGTGTTACTGATGTACAGCAACTAGAACAACAACCAAACTGGATACACAAATTGTTGTATGGTTCTTTCCACATTTCAGCCTTGGCTTATTATTTCAAATATTATGGTTTAATTTCATGATTTCAAAGACAGTCACACAGTGGAAGAAATATTCAATAACTAAAGTACATGTATTATTCAAAATAATTTAAATGTTATTATTGTTACAAATTTATAGATTTATTTCAGATAAATTATATATATTTTTACATTTTGCTAAATTATTTTTTTTTCTCTGTGGGGTAAAACATGAACCCACATTTATACTTAAATAGCAGTGTTTTAATGTATTTTTTCATAGGAATTGTAATATTATGTTAAAAAAAACCAATCCTTTGTAATGGTGTGATCCAGTCCAAATGCAATCCAAAATCGAATCTCCTAGTTTTTTAAAAAGGTATTACAACTGCAATATTTCCTCCAATGTCTAGTAATGTATCACCTCCCTCCATCTTCTGCCACTTCTTTGAATAACAATCAAAAAACAAGGACCCCATTTTTATCATCCCCACACCTTTTCATCCCATCAGCTGCTCTCAGAGCCATGAATCTTGTCATTCAGGATTTCCATCAGCGCAGGCATGGCAGGGGTGTGTGAGTGCTTGCTGAGAAGGGGCCTGGAGATGACCGCCGAGCCCAGACCAACATGCACACGTTTGTCTTTCTTTCATTGTGAGGACTTCTGTTTGCTGTGGCATTACTGTAGGTATTGGGTTCTAAACCTAATCCTAACATTAACCTCAGTTTCCTAAAGGAAGTTATTTGGCTCTTTTTGGTTTGTCAAAAGAAAGTTGGAGTTTTTGTTAAAAACAATGCCCCCACATGGTTTAAAATATCAGATCTGTCCATGCTATGGTCCCCACGGTGATACATAAACTTTAAACACACACATCCCTCTGTCCTTGTGAGGACTTTCCATTGACATAATGATTACTGCAGCTAATTAATCCTAACCCTAAGTTTACTCTCTGTAACCGAAAGCACATCTTTTAGCATCTTTTGGTGCAATTAAAGAAGTCCACAGTCCACACAGGTCAAAATTGACTATCATTTTGAGGACAATAAAGGCATTATCTTGTCTTATTTGGTCCTCAAGTATAGGAAGAGAAGATCAACACAGTATCATTTTGGAGACTTTTAATTGACAAAATACTGTTGTAGCTAATTGATCGTACTCGTCACAAACACCTAATCCTAATGTTAACCTCTGGAATTGAAAGCAAATCTTTTAGCTCTTTTGGTTTTTCAAATAAACGTTGCTGTTTTGGTAAACACACAACTAAAGAAGTGAGAACCACCAAAATAGTCCACACAAGTCAAAACTGACTATTATTTTGAGAACAATAAAGGCATTATCTTATCTTATTCGGTCCTCACTAATATAGGAATGAGAATACCCACACACACACACTTGTCTTTTGTCATTTTGGGGACTGTCCATTGACATAACATTATTGTAGCTAACTGATTCTTCTCCTCACCATCACCTAATCCTAACTGTAACCTCAGTAACCTAAAGCAAATATTTTAGCTCTCTTGGTTTTTCCGTTTTTGTAAACACACAATTAAAGAAGTGAGAGCTGGCAAAACAGTCCACACAGTCAAAGTTGACTCATTTTGAGGCCAAAGGCATTGTCTTATTTGTCCTCACAAGAATAAGAGAAGGTCCACACACATGCATATGTTTGTCTTTCTATCATTTCGGGGACTTTCCGTTGACATAATATTATTGTAGCTAATCGATTGTACTCCTCACCTACACCTAATCACCTGATTCTAACCTTAACCTCTGGAACCTAAATGAAATCTTTTGGCTTTTTTGTTTTTTCAAAAAGTTGCAGTATAACCCTCACCAACACCACCAACAAAGTAACATTTACATTTACATTTACAGCATTTAGCAGACGCCCTTATCCAGAGCGACTTACAATTGATACAATCTTACAATCCAAGCAATTGTGGGTTAAGGGCCTTGCTCAAGGACCCAACAGTGGCAGCTTGGCAGAGGTGGGATTTGAACCCTGGACCTTTTGGTCCATAGTGCAGTACCTTAACCACTAGACTACCACAGTCCCATCACAGGCTTCAAAACTATATTGGCTTTATAAATGTGATCCCGCTCCAACTCTACGAAGGGGCATTAAGTGAACGGAAAGGCAGATTTGCCATTCAAAGTGCCAGAATTGATATATTATTGTTGGATTTTAGGTTTATTGCTTAGCACAAAATGTGTTTGGATGCATTTCAGCCATATTCAGGATTCAGTGGTCCATATCCCTTTTGTTCTCACTCTATAGCCACTGGGATACTTTGTTGAACTTGGCTGTATTGTGTGTTTTTTGTTAGTTTTTTATTGTTTTTTTTTTTTTTATTCTGGCTGTACACAAGCCTGAAATGATTTACTCTGACAATAGGCATTTTCCCCCTGTCTTCAGAGAAGGAGCTGTGGCCCTGCAGACAGCTGTCATTTAGCATTAGCCATGTGCCATTCACCGGAAATAATTTGATTTCCAATTGCACTTTGAAAGGCTGCCGGTGATGTGTTTATTATGGCCTTACGGAAAAACACTGGGGCTCTGAGGGGTTCCGTGCATGTGAAGGTACATACTCGACGCACTAATTGTTCTCATTCCATATAATCACCTTCTTCCCGACAGAGGGTAAATGATGTATTAATTACGCTAATTAACGTCTCTGTTAGCCAGCGATTAGGCTAATTTTCTCAGCGTTAAGCACTTTTGACTAACACCAGTCAAGTGTGTGTGGGAATCACCCTTGATTTGTTAATGATATTAATTATCATTAGCGATGTAAAGGGATTAATTGTGAAAATTCCCAGCTGTAATTAACACTTTCTCATCGTTAATGAGATTCATTACGAAGGAGGTCTACGACGGGTCTTGTACGTTTCTATCAAACTTATCAGATTAATAATTAAATGCCACGTCACACCAAGAGTTCAAATCAGAGTTCTCACGGTTTGCTTAAATACAGATCTGTTGATGAGCTGAAGTCAATTTAATTAGTACTGTGTAATTATACAGTTATTGCCTTAATTGGTCTGTGGATGTTGCTGTAGCCATTTTGTGCAACAGAAAGAAACGCAAAAAAAATGGGGTTAGAATCCTGACAGTGGGTTCTGGTTGGGTCGTGCGTCACATGTGGAATCATCCCCCTGGTGCTTCACCCTCACCCTCTGTCCAGCCCTGTGATGGCCTTTGTGCCCTGTTTAGGAGACCTGTGTATTTGGGTTCCCAGTGGCCCTGACCAGATCAAGCTGCATTAAAGCATGGAGAAAAAAATGTAAATAAATAAATACAGCTGATCTCCAGTATCTTGCATTGCTCTCGGTGCAGAATCTGAACATACTCTAATTGCATTTAGATGAACGTGCACTGTCGTTATTCCGCTGATGAAGTCCTAGAAGGGAGTTTATTTTAAAGACTGTGAACCCAGTGCCACGGCCATGCACAGAATAGAACCGAATCAATCATCACGCACAGAGCAAATGTAGTTTTACCATTGCAAGTTACATTTGTAATGCAGTTAGGTTCTAATTTAGTTCAGCCTCAGTCTTTCAGTCTTTGTCTCTCTCAATGTTTCTGAATATCAGCAGAGAGACTCAACCTCTGACCTATTCCTGAATTAGGGTTTAGGGTTCAGACCAAGCTTCGTTTTCATATTAAGGTGAGTATAAGGAGGTTTATCGTTGACAAATATAGACACGCAAATACCTGCGCAGACCCTCTTGTCCTAACGCCAAGGTTTTTCTCTCTGCTGACCTTCAACTGAAATGAGGCTTTTGCGTTTTGAGCGTGGATGAATTACAGCATGCGGCCATGCTATTTGAATTATGCAATTTCTTTGCTCTGTTTCCAAAAGGACAGAAGCTTGGGCAAACAAACCATATTCCATCATACGTCTGGATGGTTTTGTGTACGCACTGTTTTGCGGTAGAGAGGGAATTGTTTTCGGGGCACATGGTTCACAATTTCCTTTGGTCATAAAACGAGAGCATACCTGCCTTTGATTCAAAAATGGCTGAATGACTGCTGGCTAGTGTAGTCGGGAGGCGTCAAGAGAATTTTCAGCAGCGGTGGGTTGGTAGATGTGTACATGCACATGTCTGCTTGCGGCAGGTTAGGGGGAGTGAAGAGAGATGGCAGCTAAAATAAGCCATTTTAATAAACAGAAAGGGCAAGACAGGACTGGTAGAGACCCCCAGTAGTCTCGGGCACAGTCGGCTTCTTTTCAGTTCTCCGTAATATTATCTGCGTTAATATTGACCTTGGATAGCTGGTGCTATTTGTTCCCCTGTAATCCGTGCCCGTATAAAGCAGGAGAATGATGGTGCTGTGGATGAAGCTCTACTCGGTTAGGAGCTGTTGCATCCGCAGCCTAAATGATAAATTGTAAAACATGGTGCATTTATATTTGGGAAACTACTCGCTTTAAGTCAGTCAAATCTGTTTTCTTGTCTTAAACCCCATTGTCAATTTAGTTGGAAGTATTGTTCCTACATTCTGTTTAGCTAGGATTATTGGATATAGCTCACTTTATATTGCTAATAATATCTAATATAGCTAATTCTGTATAGCTAAAGAATATAGCTAATCGTTAACTCCCTCTACTGTTTGTTCTGTGTTTAATGCCTCTCAAAACAAGTTTTTAATCCAAGTGCAATCCAAGTAACAATTTTTCTTGTTATGGAGATGTTGTGATATGCTAACACGATATTTAGCATTGTTTTTGTATTATTGGATTACGGTTGCAATATATAATATAGTTAATTCTGTATAATTAATAATACTGAATACAGCTAACTCTATCTAGCGAAGTCAACTACCTGCTTTCTTGTCTTACAAATGTTCATTAACATTGTGCTAGCATTAGCATTAGAACCCCTGTTTAGTTGGAAGTATTGCTTCCCCAATTGGTCTGCAGTTGCATTATTTAATAATTCTATATAGCTAATTAATATGGCTCATTTTTAACTCCCTGTTCTTGTTTATTCTTGTTTCACTCATAAAAACAATTTAAGTTCTTGTTATGGAGTGCTATTTGCTCACCTGTAATCCACTGTGTGAATAAAACTCTACTCAGTCAGGAGCTAGTACATCTGCAGCCACAAATGACGAACAAGAAGGCATAGTTCATAAATATTTGAGAAACTACTTTACACACTTTTATATTTGAGAAATAACAAGCTTTAAGCAAGCCAAATACGTGTTTTCTTGTCTTACAAATGCTGTGCTAGCATTAACATTGGGCTATCATTAGCATTATTAGCATAGCCACTAACTGTTTTGCAGCTACAGTATTTAATATAGCTAATTCTATAAAGCTAATGTATGTAGCTAATTTTTAGAACTCCTTGTACTGTTTGTTCTTATTTTATGCCACTCATAAAAACAATTTAAGTTGGTAGAATTAACATGTTAGCCTAGTATTCTTTCTACTTCCAGCTAAATAGGTTTGTGGATGAAGTATTTAACGTAGTTAATTCTATATAGCTAATAATATTGAATATACTCTATAAACCTATGTAGCTAATCATATCTAAGATATAGCTCTGTAAAGCTAATGAATATAGCTAACCTCTAACTTCCTGTACTGTTTACTCTTCTTTATGCCACTCATTAAAACAATTTAAGTTGCTCAAGTTCTTGTTTTGGAGTACTATTTGTTCACCTGTAATCTGTGCCCAAATAAACCAGGAGAATGATCATGGTGTGGATGAAACTCCTCTGTTAGCAGCTACATCCGCAGCCTAAATGATAAACTGTAAAGCATAGTACATTTAGATTTGTGAAACTCCTCTACACACGGAGTAAAATGCATTTATATGAGAAATGACATGATTTAAGTCAGTATGTTTTCTTGTCATACAAATGCTTTGCGTTAGCATTGCGTTAGCATTATAATCCCTATTTCCATTTAGTTGGTAGTATTTGTTTCTATTGCAGTTACTTATAGTTAATTATATATAGCTAATAATGTTTAACAGAGCTAATTTTATATAGGACTGTGGTGGCCTAGCGGGTAAGGTAGTGGACTATGGACCAGAAGGTCCAAGGTTCAAATCCCATCTCTGCCAAGCTGCCACTGTTGGGTCCTTGAGCAAGACCTTTAACCCACAATTGCTTGGATTGTAAGACTGTACCAATTGTAAGTCGCTCTGGATAAGGGCGTCTGCTAAATGCTGTAAATGTAAATATAGTTAATTATATTTGAGCTCATTCTATGAAGCGAATGAATATAGTTCATCTTTAATTTCCTCTACTGTTTATTCTTCTTTATGCCACTCAAAAACATGAAGTTGCTCAAGTTTTTGTTGCGGAGCTGCTGCAGTACTCTGACATCACTGGCTCTTGGTTTCAGACTGTCCAGCAGCGTTTTTGTTGAGAGCTGTCTCTTTTTGTGGATATGTGCGCCTGCCCCAGTGGAAAAGGGGCCCATCTCCGTCTTCTCTCTCGTCATTCTCACAATTTTTTGTTTTTGAGTTGATGGATAATTTTGGGACCCATGCTCCCCCTTCCTTTATAGGTGAGCTGGCACTTGATTGATATAGAAGCTGAATAACTGCTCTTTATTCACCGTGCTGACATGGTCTGGGCCACGCTAAGCGAAACTTGGGCTCCTGCGCTCGTAGATAAGTCTGTTTTTCTATCTCTGCTCTGTTGTCCACCCCCTCTTCTCCAAAGCTTTAAAAAGTAATGATAGCGCACAGGCTTCCCGACTATCTGAGCCCCAAGGCGAAATGTACATGGCTGCTCGCCGCTGGTAGCTCTTCCAGTTTTGGAGACGAGCTCACCTCCTCAAAGGATGCTGGAGTCTGGAAAGGGAATGCCTATGAGCTGAAGAAATGGCGAGAGCGAACGAGCTAGAGAGGGAGTCGAGGGGAGGGAGTGTTCAGACGTTTGATTCAGACCAAGAGAGGGAGAAAAAAAGTCTGCACGCCCCCCCCTTTTTTTGTAGAACATTTAGGTTTGACCCTCCCTTGCTTTCTGTACTCCCTCCCACCCCAACACACCCCCACTGCACACATACACACCACGTACATACACACACACAGGCCAACAGATCCGCAGGATATCGTAGTCGCCAGCATTTTATATCCACTACAGTACATGTGTGCTTTTTTAATACATATCTTCACTCCATAGTGTGTTGAGTCCACTGAGCTGGAACAGGCAGCACTAGGGACAGAGGGACAGAGAGAGGCAAAAGAAAGAGCGAGACACACACAGATAGGCAGAGATGGAAATATAAATAGGAAACAGGAGCCTTTCAGACTTGACAGGTTGACATTGTGGGGAAAAAAAAAATACATTCAGAGAAGAGTAGGGCATGAGGTAAAAGGCGCTCTCATTTTTTATTTTGACTAGAAGAGTATAGATTGCTGAGAGCCCAGCCCGATGCTTTCCCCTTGAGCAGAGGAGAGAGACTGGTAGGAACTTCGGGTAAGTGTTGGGCTTTTTTTTTTCTCCCCTGTCTCTGCGCTGCTGATTACAATGCTGCTGATTGATTGGTTCACGGCTCTGGATTATCATGAGCTGCTCGTCACAAGGTGCCTGCTGATGAGAGTATGTGAGAGGGGGAAAAAAGATGAACGCAGGGACCTGGTGTGATTCTAGTTTTTAAAGAGAGATGCCATGGTTTTTCCTTTTTTTCTCTCTCGGAAAACTGTTTATCGAGTGCGCGTGTGGTCCTGGCGCCACCCGCCCTTCATTAGCGAGGGTTAGCGTCGCTGGCGCGTGCTGATGAGGTGTCGGGGAGGGGTTACACTGATGACTCGGGACAGCTGACTCGTAAGCAGCTGGCCTTTTTGTGAATATGCAGATGAGCAGCATGTGCCGTGGAGGGGTAGGAGGGGTGATTCGGGAGGCAAGCGGGAGCGCCACGCGTCGCCGTGTTTGCACTCTCTCTATAGGGAGCCTGATACTCAGCAGATTGCCTGGCTTTCGCTCCGATCACCCCTGCTCCGTTAGTGCTGCGCACCGACGAGACGGAGGCAGGGACCGAAGGGACGCCGGGAGCGGGGAGATGAGTAGAGCTGGAAATAATAGATAGCCAGATACACCCTAAAGGCAAGGGGGTGGGAGGGGGGGGATGGCGACCGGCGCTTCGGGCTGTATTTTCACACCATTGACACGACGTGATGATTGCTGAAGCCAACCCCACCCACGTTCACCCAAACCCACTCCTGTGCTTAGTGCCTTTTTTCAGCCTCATTTACATGTCAAAGCGGTGGAAGGCTGGGAAGATTAGTATGAGATGACATAATGATGTAATGAATTAAATGGTTGCATTTAGCCACAGCTCTTAACGTAGCGCTGGTGGACATGACCCACGCTTGGTTTTAGGTTTTTTTTGGCACACCGTTCACATTCATATCACATGCATTTTATTCCTGCAGCGTGTAGAGGAAGTCATTTTGCTCAACTCACACCAAATAACAATCATTCACTGTTTTAGAAGAATCTCCATTGCGTGGTAAGGGGTCATTGCCACACATTTCTCTGTACAGAGAAAAGATTTAAACAGACTTGTAATGGAATCTGTTAATGTTAATAACCATTTTAGTGCGTTACATAATGCTTAAAGTTATATCATGCATAAGTTTTGTGGTGTCACAGTTAAACTGTAAAGGGCAAGTCAGACCTTTATGGCTAGATGTACAACTAACCTGGTTGACTGAAGAAGCACTGAAATATATGATCCAAATAAATGACAACAGCTGTGCTTAGGTGTTCATTCTAAGCAAGTTTTGAAGCTTATGGACCAAAACATCTATGGTGATCGCCCATAAGCAATCGTAATAAGTGAAATGAATATATATTAGTCATTCGGCTAAGAGTAGTAACTCTTAAAAATGTAACTTCATTTTCGGTATTTCCAACACTGAATCTAAGACACACTAAGCTATTTGCATTGGTCAATCTCGGGCAACTTTATTTTTTATAAGGTTTCCCCTGTTAATGTTCCTTCATGTAAAAAGTAACAGGACTGAGTTTTCAGCACAAAATTAACTAGTACATAAAATGTAACCACATGGCATCCATGGCAAGCATTGGCACACTGGGCACATTCTATTGATTTACCAAAAATGTATATTTTTCAATAAATAAAACATTTTGAAACAATTTATGTAACAGGATGGTAAGTTGATCGACCTTCTCAGTCATAGTTGCAATATTAACAAATATTCAGGAAATTTATGAGAGAACTGAAAAATAAATGAGTCTTCCCATGGTTTTCAGAAGATCCAGATGATACAGCTTCCTGTAGAAAATGTGACTTGTATGTTCCATAAGAGGGAATGTGTTAGGGTGACAGGACCGAGTGAAAACCTGACTAAACTAAAATGTGTATTTTTAAAGTAAAATATTAAAAAAGAACTAAAAAAAATACATAGACAACAATGCAAAAAAAAAATCTGAAGGATTGTTATCATATTATTTCATTGTAAGGTGTATTATTAGAGGCCAGGGCTAGCTTACATGTACTATTTTTCAGTGTTCTAGATAATTTTTATTAATGTTTTAAATTATATGCCTTGTATATAAAAGGACACTGCTTAATAATATTTTTTAAGTCACGTATACTGATGTGTGTGTGCTCATGTAATATCATGGAAGGAAATGGTACCTATCTGGTGGAATGGCTCATATTACAGCGCTAGTTTATACTAGAGGCTAGTTTGTAAAGCTGTTGCGTTGCTCCAGACCAGGTTTGCATAACCCTTATGAAGCACTACATCCTCCATTTAATAAAGATGAGACGCTTTAGTCTGAACTTTCCTATCCTCTGGTGTACCATCAGGGGGTTTATCTGTACCGCAGGTTAAAATCAAAGCGAATCATTCCCCTGATAGATAATTCACTGGTGGGATTCTTTTTAAGCTTCCACCCCCTTCTTCTTGCTACAGGCTCATAAAACAGAAGCGACTCTGGTACAGTAAGCGTGCCTTTCAATTTCAGTAAGAATAAATGAAATTAATAAAAGTCTTCTTAGCTGGTTCTCCGAGGAGTTGGACTGTATTTGGGGATGGTGTCTATCTATATGAGGAGCCGAATTAAGACCATCTGAAAGAAAGGCAATCCTCTGTAAATCTACCTAGGCTTGTTGAAGATTGCTTTGGAGTAGCAGAACCTGGCAGCTCAGCCTCCTCTGCAGTTATCGTCTTTTCTCCTTCCTTTTTTAGGGGCATATCTGTTTTTGGTTTTTTGGATCTCTCTGTTACCCCGTTTACTTTTTTTTTTTTTTTTTTTTTCTCCGTGATTGTTCCCCTTTTCCCTTTCTGTCAGTCTGACTCAATTTGCCCTGTTCTCTGCACTGCCTTTTTTATTTGTTTTCAGTAGAACACCAAATTCTGTGAGTGTAATATATCCCAGATGATGCTGTTCTCTGTTGTCTTTATATTGCGATATACAATAGGGCACACTTAATTAGGCCTGGATATACCATAACAATTGTTTCTATCACTTTCATGGTACCTGTCACACCTATAAATGTCCTGGATGTTTCTTGTAAACATCCACCTCCTGGTGTGTGTGTGTGTGTGTGTGTACACGTACACGTGCTTGCGTGTTAGTTAATGACTTTGTACTGTTGAGCCAACCATTGATTTCCGTGTAGAACGATTTCTGTGGTTTTATGAAGCCGAGACAGCCAGCAGCACGGTGGCCTCTGTCTGCTGGGTGTCTGCGCTGCCCTGCGTCACACACGTCACCCATAAACCCCTGACGGCCCCGAGATACTCGTCACTGTTTGCAGAAGAAAATATGGAAAATAAAACTTAAATTGGTGTACATTTCATATTACTGTATACAATCCACTATTGGCCAGCTACTATTTAACACATGGCTGCCTAAACGTGAGTCGTTTACATTTTAAAACAGACATGTATACAATCGAGAGTGCAATCCCTCACTCACATGGACAGGAGCATGAAGAGCTAATTGAATAGTCAATATCTGGGCAGGTTTCGTACCAGGCTTTTATTGATCTTATTGCTTTTTTGGATCGGCCCGTGATTGCGTTTGTGACGTTCTTCCACGTCTGTGTTAGGATTCCAGATTTGAGGAATATTCCTTGCATTTTTGAGGACGAGAGCTGATGTGTCTGGATCGGTGGCTGCAATTTGTGGATGTATTACAGCGGTGCAGACCTGGGTAATGAGGATACGCTTTGACAGCCGGCCTAGACTATATGGATGTGTTTGCTTGGAGTATTCAGCTGCTGTGTACCCATGGGGGTGTGGGTGGGTGTGATTTGATGCTTTATGGCTGTGATGCACAAGCTCAGATACACACACACACATGCATAGTAGGATGCACGCACACATACACACACTTCTTTTTTTTTTTTCTTTTCCAGACCAGAGATCCACTGGGATTTCACACTTCACTTCTCTCTTGCACCACTGAGCACAGACCCATTCTCATGACCACGTATATTATCCTTTTTATTAAAATAGATCACTGTCCCACACTCGCACGCCACCCGATTCCCCCATCAGCGCGGCATTTCTGCTAACCGCAATCAAGATTAAAGTAACTCATTTTAACATATCGATATTTTAAATAAATGAATTGTGCGACTCATGTTCGTAATGATGCATGGAGTTAACAAAATTCCATCATGTTTATTTATGCTATCACTCTGTGGCGTTATTTGTTGCGTTAAAAATATCGAGCACGCCGTAGTCCAAAACAAATGCTTTTCCAATAGCGGAGAAGAGAATGAATAATGTGGCATCATTTTATTGTGTGTGTGTATGTGTGGGCCGCTCTAGACGTGGCTTTAATTGCATTACTTGGATGTAAGGTTTGCTTGGCTCCGTACCACATCTAAATTTACGTTTCAGAGCGGACGGCCACAATGCTTCAGAAATAATTAATATAAACTAGGCCTTATCGGGCCACTGAAAGTGCACGCGCTAATAAATACATAGCAGTGGAATAAATATTGATTGCTCAGTGTATGTGGACAATAGGTGTCGGATTTGATTTTCACACTTTGTGGGGCCTGCTCTGGCCTCACGCAGGGACGGAAGAGTCGAAGAGTACGAGTTGGGCCTGCGCTTCAGACTTCCAGGTGAAACTCCCCGGTCTTGTCACTCTTTGTGCGGTTTTCCCTGGCTACTCCTCAGTTCTTCATTGCCAATAACAAGGATGGGCAGGAAAGGGGATTATTGTTATTGATCTACCCAAGGGGATCATTAGGCATCACTATCAATCCACAGCTCCAAGCTTCACAGTGCCGGCTGGCACAGACATTACCAATTTGTCCCTATTAGAGAGCCCGGTCTGAGGGTGTCTGTTCTGATAGAGATGGTCTGTGGTCCTGTACAGTGGGACTGGCTGCTAGAGACCTGGGGATGTGGTGGTCCCATCTGGGTGATTGAACATTTGTGAACTCCTTAGGTTATTCTGTATTTTTGCATAAATATGACCTCTAGCATCAGTTTTCCACACCAATTGCAAAAAGTCATTAGGAGAACTTAATTGAAATGAGATGTGGTCCAATATGGAGTGGAAAAAGTGTGTGAAACTTTAAACTCTACTCTGTGTGTGGGCACCCTGTTGTATTTATAGAAGAGGGATCTATCAAAGTCTTCACAACACATTTGTGGAAGAGTATCATGGCATGAACAAAGGAGATTTCACCGAAAGGAGAAAAAATTATTGATAGTTATTGACTGAGCAGGCTGGAAAGGTTTACAAAAGCATCTCTAAAGAGGCTACAGTGGAACCCAGGGTAACTTCTAAGCAACTAAAGACCTCTCTTACGTTGGCTGATGTAAATATTTACGAGTCTACTGTAAGGAGAACACTAAACAATGATGGTGTGCAAGATAGAGTTCCAAGGAGAAAGCCACTGCTCTCCATAAATGACATTGCAGCCCATCTGCAGTTCATTTAGACATTTGGACAAGCCTGGTTTAAATGGTAAGCATATAAGGACCTTATCCTATCTATGAATCGTGGCAGTGGTATCATGGTTTGGACCTGTTTTGGTGCACCTGGGTCAGGACGGCTTACCATTGTTGATAGAAGAATGAATTCTGAATTATACCAACAAATAAATTCTGAAGGAAAATGTCAAGACATCAGTCCATGAACTGAATCACAAGAGAATGTGGGTCATGGAGAAAGACAACGATCCGAAGCACACCAGTTATTCCACTGCAGAACAGCTAATGAAGAATAAAGTTAATGTTTTGGAATGGCCAAGTCGAAGCCCCGACCTTAATCCAATAGGAAGGAGCTGACGTGAGCAATTCATATTAGGAAGCCCACCAACATCGTAGAGTTAACTACTAGCTAACTACTTGCATTTTCCTACATTATGCATACCATACCATTAGCTTAGGAACAGAAATGTTGAGGGTAGTAAACAATTTTGGCCTTGATTCTGCCTGTGTGGAGATTGGATGTTCTCCCTTGTCACTGTGGGTTTGCTCTGTGTACTACATTTTCCTCCTACTCCTGTTACGTCATTTGCTTTCTCTGAAGTGTCCCAGTGTGAATGAGCGAGTGTTCCCTGCAAAGGACTGGCACCCTGTCTAGGGTCGGTTGCCAGATAAGCCAGTACCCGTAACCCTGAACTGGAGACTATGAACACGAACTGAATGAACTTTCCACTCTTGTTATGCTGACTGTGTGATTTCAAATGAAAAAATAGGACTGTGGTTAAGGTACTGTGCTGTGGAGCAGAAGGTCCAAGTTTCACTCCCCAGCACTGCCAGGCTGCCACTGTAGGGCCTTGAGAATGGTCCTTAATAGTGGTCAACTGATGTGCGTTTTTTAATGGCCAATGATGATATTTAGAGAGCAGGGTGACCAATGGGCGATCTATAATGTTGATATCACAATTTTTTAAATAATAAATGACACAAAACCGCTGAACTTCAATGAACATATTTAAGCTATAAATGCACTGTCACAGTTTTATTGCGCTTAACATTTATTACTAGACGACAGCAGAAGCAGCATCTTTCTGGGAAAAAAAACAAGTTAAGAGCAGTAAAAAGCAGCAAGTTGTAATGGAGGAAATAAAGTTTTCATCTTCTCAAATGGCCTCACCCTCACTGAAATATCTCCACTTTTTTTGAATATTGGCCTAGTGAGCACAGATATGGGCCGATGCCGATTATATTAAAATGGCATTAATCAGTATATCACTACTCCTTAACCCACACATCCATGGATTGTGCCGTGCACTAATAGGATACATGTTTTCATTTTGCAGACACACTTATCCACATGTGTGTTTCTGCTAATACTAATATACACACGCTACAAAAAAGAAGTCTTAGCCCACTATTAGATTTGTTGTTTTTACAATGGTGTAATGATCATTATATAACATTTATCGATGACTGGACCCAAAAAAATTCAAACGATCTTGGATTTGTCACTTGATGATCCTTTTTTTCCACTGATCTTCATTCCAGTCTTTGTGAACTTTAGCAAATCTTGGCTTTTTCACCAATGAAAAAGTGCTTTCTTGGGTTCTACGTTTACAAGAAACGTTCCTGGTCAAGCTTCTTCAGACTGTAGGGTCAACTTGGCATCCTGATGAAGCTGCTGATGCATCAAATAATTGCCACTGTAGCCTGTAGAAGCTTTTTTTTTCCCCCCTGATTTGTTTTTCTCTTTTTTTTCAGTACTAAATACAAATATTTTGTATTTTTTTGGTTGTACTCTAATGAAATCCTGAGAAATAATTATATTGTCACACCATTGTGAAAACAGTGGTGTGTGTGAGTGTGTGTGCTAAAAGTATATCACAGATTATACAAGTATATTACAAATTACTATTGTTTCATAAATAGAAAAATAAAAAGATTTAGTTTAAATAAAAAGATCGCAGCTTGCTTTATTTTAGATTTGGTTTTTTAATAGATCGTGATGCAGTAATTAAAGATAAAACTATTATGGCCAGTCCATACAAATACCCTACCAAGAACCAGTTAAGCTGTGTGTCTGCAGTATATTTAATTTTGTTACGTTTTAGCTTATTCTTAGTACTGTGGTCATTTCTGATCCAAAACCTCACAAGCAGACTTGGCGAAATGACTAATATTTTAAAGCTACAAAGGGTGTTATGTACAAGTCTAAAATTCGGTGCTTGCTAGAATTCTCCCCCAAACACTTTGCAATGGGATTTATCTGAAATTTGTATTGAAATGTTTTACACTTGACTAATGAATAGATTAGAGTTACATCAGCAGACATGCATGCTGTTGCTGAACTCATTTTGCATTTAAAAGACCTTTTATCGGAAAATCTGTTGGAAACAGTTGTGACAAGTTTTTATACAAACTGGCTATCATTTTGCTCCTGACAATGTGTGTGCAGGTACATTCAGTATTAGTGACATGAGTGGTTAAACTAAAAGGAATTCCTCATACGACGAGTAGTTGGTGAATAAGAAAAAAGCGTGCCATTTTCCATATAGTTTCCTTTTCTTGCAGTTACGTGATTACAGATTAAAGAATAGTATAACCTGAGGACCCTCCGTCTCTAGTAGTAATACATTTCTAGGTAACAGCGGCGTCTGCTTAACCCTATGCATTTACTACTATGTCAAAAGGGAGCAGAGACTCAAAGAAACGCACTTCTGGCTCCACTTTGCGCTGCGGCTCTTAAGGCAATCAAAGAGTGTTTGGCCTTCCAGCTCAATAGCGTTTGAAAAGGCGATACTGAAAAAAATCCATGTCAATAGATTTATCCCTTGTATCCACAGAATCTTGATACGATATGATGGAATGAAACCTACCTTATCAAGCGTATTGACTGGCACGTCGAGGTGCGAGTCCGTGTATGTACAGTGCATGTGTGTCTAAATGGGATTTACACAGATGCCTGTTTTTCCCATGGCCCCCTGACCCCAGGGTGACCACTCTTGACTAGTGCGGGCTGCTCTGATGGAGATGCTACATTCACACACTGCTGTCAGATCAGTGATATCGGCGTACGGATAAGTCACACCTCGTACCGCGAATAACGCCATGTTGTTTTCTTGGTTTGAGCATATTTTAACGTGAATGAGGACCAGTCTCACTCGATGGTGGGTCCGTCTGAAATCTGAGCCTTTCCCGTAATTAAAACAACGTGGACCCGTGCCTTATTCGACCTGGCTGAAAAGTAATATCCAAGCTTTTCAATAACAGCCCTGTCACACGCACCGATCGCGATGAGCCATTGCTGTAACGCATTCCCCAGAGAATCACTTCAAGCCGGCCATTTTCTTTCACCTAATCAAATGCGCCCCACTCCAAAGCCACAAAAAAGGGGGGAAAAAGGGCCGAAAAATGTGTGCACGCCTCAGTTTGTGACTCATGGACGAGGTAGTAGGATGTTGACCGCAGGCTTTAAAATGTGTATGAGGTGTACCGAGATTAACCGATACAGCCATTCGTTTTGTAAAGGCTTGGCTATTGCTTCTCTCACTCGCTTCTCTCAGGAACTCTGTATATTGAAAGCATTGTCCAACAGAGGGCAGTCTACACTGCCCAGTAGTGTATTGTCTGATGTCTGTGTACACACACATTCTAATTCTTTCTTGTTTACCCATACACGTGAGACATGGCATTGGATTGGGCTTCAGCACCCATGAACGTGTCTTTTTTTGCATTATGTAATAATATGAAGTATGTTCCATATACAATCACCCATCACTTTATTCAATACACCTCCTTGGTTCTACATTCGTTGTCCATTTTATCAATGGGACCACCACAGATCAGGTACTATTTGGGTGGTGGATTATTCTCAGCCCTGCAGTGACACTGATATGGTGGTGGTGGAATTGGATCAGACACAGCAGTGCTGCTGGAGTTTTTAAACACCCCATTGTCACTGCTGGACTGAAAATAGTCCACCAACCAAAAATGTCCAGCCATTCGATTTTCACATCAAGTAATGGATGTTTGGTTTGCTGATGGCAATATGTTTTGGCCACTTATAATTAGATAACCTACCAAAAGTACATATTAAACCAGTAAAGCAAAGGAATCAGTTATGGTTGAATAAACCAAATGAATGCAGTGAATATTCATTGTTAATACAGAAGTTTTTTAGTATCAAGTTATTTTTCATTTCTGATCCATTTCAGAGTGACACCCACTTTAGTAGTCAGCCACTGATTGTCAAGTTCTTTTACTTAGAAAGATGAGAGAGGTCTGTAATTTTTCATCATAGCTACACTTCAACTCTGAGAGACCAAAATGAGAAAAAAATCCAGGAAATTCACATTGTATAGAATTTTTAAAGAATTCAGTTTTAAATCATGGTGAAAAAGTAAATCATGGTGAAAAAAAGTATTTGGTCACCCCACAACAAGCCAAGATTTCTGGCTCTCACAGACCTGTAACTTCTTCTTTAAGAAGCTCTTCTGTCCTCCACTCGTTACCTGTCTTAATGGCAAGCAGGTTGGTGTGACTAAATCAACTGTGGGAGCAATTGTAAGAACATACAAGATGGTTGATAATCTCCCTCGATCTGGGGCTCCACGCAAGATCTCATCGCCGTGGGGTCAAAATGATGATGAGCAAAAATCATGAGCAAAAAATCCAGAACTACACGGAGGGACCTGATGAATGACCTGCAGAAGAGCTGGGACCAAGAAGTAAAACAAAGGCTACCATCAGTAGACAGACTCAGATCCTGCCAGTGCCAGAACGTGTCCCCCTGCTTAAAGCCAGTACATGTCCAGGCCCCGTCTGAAGTTTCCCAGAGAGCATATGGATGATCCAGAAGAGGATTGGGAGAATATATCATGTGGTCAGATGAAATCAAAATAGAACTTTTTTGGTAAAAACTCAACTCGTCGTAATTTGAGTTGCACCATACCTACTGTGAAGGATGGGGGTGGAAACTTCATGCTTTGCTGTGTGTTTTTCTGCAGAGGGGACAGGACGACCTGATCCGTGTTAAGAGAAGAATGAATGGGGCCATGTATCGTGAGAGATTTTAAGCGCAAACCTCCTTCCATCAGTGAGAGCAGCATTGCAGATGGAACGTGGCTGGGTCTTTCAGCATGACAATGATCCCAAACACACCGCTCGGGCAACGAAGGAGTGGCTCCGTAAAAAGCATTTCAAGGTCCTGGAGTGCTAGACTAGCCAGTCTCCAGACCTCAGCCCCATAGAAAATTTGTGGAGGGAGTTGAAAGGGAGGGAGTGTTGCCCAAAACATCACTGCTCTAGAGGGGGAGGATCTGCATGGAGGAATGGGGCCAAAATACCAGCTACAGTGTGTGCCAACCTGGTGAAGACTTACAGGAAAACGTTGACCTCTGTCATTACAAAGGTTATGTTACAAAGTATTGAGTTGAACTTTTGTTATTGACCAAATACTTATTTTCCACCATATTTTACAATTAAATTCGTTAAAAATCCTACAATTTTTCCCATCTTGTCTCTCATAGTTGAAGTGTACCCATGATAAATTACAGACCTCTCTCATTTTTCTAAGTACGAGAATTTGCACAATCAGTGTCTGACTAAATACTTTTTTGCCCCACTGTGTGTGTGTGTGTGTGTGTGTGTGTGTGTGTGTGTGTGTGTGTATACTATCGTAGTAGTCCATACCAGCAAAACATACTAATGCACCTGAGAATGATCCACGGCTCTGATCTGTACCTTCTCTGTGGTTCTGGCCCTTAGAGAACAGAATAAAGGGGACTAACAAAGTATGTAGTGAAACAGCTGGACTACAGTCTGTAATTGTAGAACTACAAAGCACTACCATATGGTAAGTGGAACTGGTGAAATGGCCAATGAGTGTTGAACAAGGTGTACCTAATAAAGTGACCGATGAGTGTGTGTCTGTATATGTATGTCTGTTTGAGGTCAGTGAGGTGCATGTGCATAGACCCGTCCACATGGATCACAAATGGGTCACGATCTGCACGTGTGCGCTTGAAAAATACCCCAACAAAACCATGTACGCAGGACGCCGAACGCTTATCGTGTTCCACGGCCGTATTTTTACTCGTAGGATCTATGGGCTGCCGTGCTCTCTGGCAGATCATCATCACATTAAGAGTGTGCAGCGCTTCATCATGCCGAGGTGAGGACAACAAGAGAGCGGATGGAAGAAAAAAGCAGAGAGATGGATGAGGAGTGTTTTAATTATATGGGCTGCGTGGCGTTGGCTGGGCATTTGCTATCTCTTGCTGGCTTTAGCCCCCGTCTCATGATTTGAGCTCTACCTTTATCCCTAAGCCCTCAGCTCCTCTGGCCAAACAAAGAAAAAAGGGATGGCTAGGCTAGGGCTTTACAGCCATGCTTACCATTAATATCCTCCTGTCTCACCATTTTTGTTTTTTCTTCTGCGTCTCAGAGCACTAACCCCTTTAAACTGACCCCCTATAGCAGCTCGTAGTGCGGCGGAATATGATTATTAAAGCTACGGCCTGATCTGAGGCCCATGAGGAGCGAGGCGGGCTCTTCTCGGCGTTGGCCATTGCTCAGAAGAATCAGATTCGCGGCTAGAAATGAGCTCGGACGGTGAAGCATCACTTTCTATTTTTCTTCGCTGTCGCGCTTCCCTTTTTCCTCCCTTTCTTCTCGTCTGTGGAGTGGATCATCGAAATGCCAGGCATTCCGGCTGCATAGTGTCTCTGACAATACTATTGGCTGAAAATGGCTTGTGCGGATGTGCACGCTCGGTCACGTGACCTCACCCCAGAGCCTCGCTGAAAGAGACTCGTCTGAAGATTGCACGTATAGACAGGCCGGAGGAATTGTCCTTTTCTGGCGTACAGTATTTCTGATTTTGATATTTTGCGGCGGAACAAAGGCTGCAAAGAGGTTGATGGAAGTCATATTTTGCAGAAATGTTACTAGACCTGATTAGATTTTTGATGGCTTGTAAGCTATAAGGCTTTCCAGAGAACCAGAAGCAATAATGTTTTTTGCAAAACTAATAGCGTTTATGCTTTTCTTATTGTTATTTACTTGGTGCGGTACTATTAGATTACTAAACAAAAGTTTAATCATTAGAATATCATCTTGCTTTCTAGAATAAAAGCACAAGGTGGTGGAAAATTCCTAAATGTTTACCAGTCAGTGTGCCAATGCATTTTATGAAATCGAAATACAACTTGTACTACATGGCGCTAAGAATTGTTCTTAAATCCGTTCATGTTTTCACGTTCAGGTCTGTAATTGTGCTTGGCTTTGCCTGTGTGTGTGCGCGTGTGTAATATCTGGTCCGTACTGTATCTCCATGACAACATGCTGTTTGATGTGGGTTTCTTCTTGACATTTCTCCATTTGGGGAGAATTGTGAATTGCCTCCACTCTCTCCTTCAGCCAGCATGTCATAGGAAAAAAAGGTGTTGGGGGGCACAGGGAAGAATCTAATGGGCGTCTGGACTGATTGTCCTCAGCTGTGGCAGTAGAGACAAAGCAGATGAATTGTGAAATGTATTCGAAGAGATTGGAGACAAGTGCATGTCAGCACCCTCTCAATCTCCATCCCCTCTAATCCCCCCCCCCACCCCCCAATTCTCTCTGCTCTCCTCGCTCAAGATCCCTCCTTCCTTCTTTTCCTCTATTCTTTTTCTGTTTGACACTTCATGTAAAAAATAGCATTTTAGCATCGCTCTGTTTGAGCAAAATATTGGAAAGGAAACATGCAGTTTTCTCATATTCAAATTAGGAAATGATTTTTGCTTGGCTGCATTTGTCACATATTGCAATGCGCTGTAATATAAAATGATATGAATGGAATGTGGGTTATTGAAGATTAAGTTCATTTTAACGATCAGAAAACATAGAGAAATCAGTTATTAACGGGACATAAGTCATCAGGGTTAGCCATTTGTTAATACATATTTATTAATTACAAAATACAAAAAATAGGTTAAATTGTTGTTTAATAATAATGGTATTATTATGATTCTTCTTCTTCTTCTTCTTCTTCTTCTTCTTCTTCTTCTTATTATTATTATTATTATTATTATTATTATTATTATTATTATTATTAACATTTGTTTTTATTATAATAGTAACAATAAGAATGTTTATTATTATTATTATTATTATTATTATTGTTAGGTAACTATATTATTATTATTATTATTCTTACTATTATTATTATTATTATTATTAACAAACATATGAATACAGTAGTAGTAATACTACTACTACTACTACTACTACTACTACTACTAATGATAATAATAATACCATAAATATAATAAATACTACCAATTATAATAACATCAACATATTTATAGTAGTGATGATGATTAATAATAAGAATTTATTATTATTATTATTATTATTATTATTATTATAACAGTGTTATTTCAAATATCAACATGGTAATTATAGTAGGGGAGTAGTAGTAGTAATAACTATAATAACTGTTAT
>JAJAGP010003158.1:35000-82757 GCA_025084515.1 Ancistrus triradiatus
AAGAGCCAGAAGATTTGCTTTAGGTTAAGGTGAGGGTTAGAGTTACATGTTGGTGTAAGTGTAGTAGAAACCAGGTACAGTAATATTATGTCAATGGTAGGTCCTCACAAAGACACACTGTGTGTCCCCAGAAGGATAGGAATATTTAGATGTTTTTGACCTTATGGGGACATTTTGCTGATTCCCACAAAAAAACATTTTTTTTAACAAAAAATATAATTTATTTGGATAAACATAAAAGAGCCAAAATTGTACTTTTAGTTTAGCGTTAGAGTTAGGTGTTGGTGTAGCATTAATACACTAGTAATGTCATGTCAATAGAAAGTGCACACAATGACAAAGACAAACTGTGTGTGTGTGTGTGTGTGTGTGTGTGTGTGTGTGTGTGTGTGTGTGTGTGAGAGAGAGAGAGAGAGAGAGACAGTGAGACCAAGTATTTTTATTGGTGAGGAACATAAATCCCCAGGAGAATAAGAATGTTAGATATTTTGACCTTATGGGGACATTTTGCTGGCCCCTACAGGGAAATGCCTTTTTTCTTTTCTTTTTTTATACATTGTTTTTTATTTTGAAAAAAATCAAGAGCCAAAAGATTTGCTTTAGGTTACTGAGGTTAAGTTTAGAGTCACATATTGGTGTTGGTGTAGCATTAATACACTACAGTAATAATATGTCACTTGAAAGTCCTCACAGTGAGTGAGTGAGATCAAGTATATATTGGTGAGGAACATATTTTCCCAGAAGGATAAGAAAGTTAGATATTTTTAAATGATTTTCAAATGATTTTCTTTTGGAAAAGAAGTGCTTTAATATTTCCTTTAAGATACTAAGGTTACGTGTCGGTATAGCATCAGTACACTACTGTAATATTATGTCAATGGGAAGTCCTCATAATGACAGCTAGTCAAAGTACTTCTTATATTTATATTCTTGGTGAGGAACATGTGTCCCCAGGAAGATAGAAACATTAGATACTTTTGACCTTGGACAAATTTGTTTCTTTGTTTCTCCTTCTTCCTTTTTTTTAAACAAAAAAGTCAATTCTATTGATAAAAAAAGAACCAAAAGATGTACTTTAGGTTAAGGTTAGAGCTAAAGTTTTCATGTAGGTGAAGCATTAATCAGGTACAGTAATATTATGTCAGTAGAAAGTCCTTACAATGCCAAAAAGACAAACTGTGTGTGAGTGAGTGAGAGAGAGACCAAGTATTTATATTCTTGGTGAGGAACCTGTGTCCCCAGAAAGATACATACCGTATTTAAGGCCTTGCAGGGACATTTTGCTGACTCCCTCCGGGAAAAATATTTTTTTCTTCTTTCTTCAACAAAAAATGTAAATTATTTTGCTGAAAACAAGAATCAAAAGATTTACTTTAGGTCAAGATTAGAGTTGGGTGTTGGTGTAGCAGTAATCGGGTACAGTAATATTATGTCCTTAATAATACATTAAGTCCTCACAGTGACAAAAAGACAAGGTGTGTGTGGCCAAGTATTTATTCCTGGTGAGGAACATGTGTTCCCAGAAGGATGAGAAAGTTAGATATTTTGACCTTGTGTGGACAGTTTGCTGATTCCCTCAAGGAAAACTTTTTTTCCTCTTTCAAAAAACAAAACAAAACTTGTAATTTATTTTCATGAAAACTATTATGTACTCTACACAATAACAGAAAGACAGTTTTTTATATTTATATTCTTGGTGAGGAACCTATGTATCCAGAAGGATAGGAATATTAGATATTGTTGACCTTTTGAGGACATTTTGCTGATTGTTCTATTTGTCCTTTTTTATTTTAACCAAAAATATCATTTCTTTTGATAAAAAAGGTTAAGGTTACTTAGGTTAAGGTTAGAGTTTTGGTGTAGGTATGTTATTAATCCGGTACAGTAATATGTGGACTGTGGACTGTCGTAGCCTAGCGGTTAAGGTACTGGACTCTGGACCAGAAGGTCCAGGGTTCAAATCCCATCTCTGCCAAGCTGCCACTGTTGGGTCCTTGAGCAAGACCCTTAACCCACAATTGCTTGGATTGTAAGACTGTACCAATTGTAAGTCACTCTGGATAAGGGCGTCTGCTAAATGCTGTAAATGTAAATGTAATATTATATCAATGAAAAGTCTTCACATTTGACAGAATGACAAACTGTTTGTGAGGGAGAGACACCATTTTATATTCTTGGTGAGGAACATCCTGTATGTCCTCAGAAGACCTTGTGGGGACATTTTGTTGATCCCCCACCCCAAGGAAAACTCTTTTTTTCTTCTATTTTTTCTGTTTTTAAACAAAAATTTAATTTATTTTGATACAAACAAGAGCCAAACTGCTTATTTTAGGTTAAGGTTAGAATTAGGTGTTGGTGTAGATATAGCATTAATCAGGTACAGTAATATAATGTCAATAGAACGTCCTCACAGTGACAGAAAGACAAACTTCAGGGGGGAAGGGAGTATTTATATTCTTGGTGAGGAACCCATGTACCCAGAAGGATAGGAATATTAGACATTGTTGACCTTTTGAGGACATTTGATTTGATTCCCACAAGGAGAATTCAATTTTTACTTCTATTCTTCCTTTTTTATTTCTTTTTTTCTGTTTTTAAACAAAAATGTGCTTTATTTTGATACAAACAAGAGCCAAACGCTTTGCTTTAGGTTAAGGTTAGGGTTAGAATTAGGTGTTGCTGTAGATATAGCATTAATCAGGTACAGTAATATGATGTCAATAGAACGTCCTCACAGTGACAGTGAGACACTTGGTGTGTGTGTGTGTGTGTGTGTGTGTGTGTGTGTGTGATACACTGTGGGCAGGTAGGCTGAAACAGGACATGTTTTATCGGTTGCCAGAGCCTATTCTTCAACACTGCATTAGCATGTCAAGACTCTCCACGGTAATGAATTGCTGTCCCCAAATTTTGCGCGTTAAAAAGTGAGAATGAGACTAAACCTTTGTTTATGTCACCTATCAACATGAAATATTTACTACTACTGACGGCTCCTGGCTTGCTGGGATAAAAGCGATGCCACAATGCCTTAACCCCTTCCGGGCTGTTCTGGCTCAGTCCTATATCCAGCTACACAACGTGAAGGGAGAGCATTAGAAATTGCACTTTTTGTGTGTGTGTGTGGAAAGTCGACCTGTGCGGCCAGGAGTTTTTGGCAACGTTGTTTGTGTGGTTCAGATATGGTTGGTTTCTAGCTACCAATCGCGTTTTTGTTGTACCTTTCGGTATACGCATGCTTCCTTTCGTAGGATTGTGCTTTCTCGCATATGAACCGATGCCTGTTTTGAATAACTACACGTGCTCCAGATGATGGAGTAGTCATGTAGTTTTGCGAGATGAATTGTGTGTGCAGTGTATTTTGCTTGGTTGAGGTGTGTGCAGAGTATAAAATGCCTGCGGTTGCCTTGCAGGACTGATGCTTCTGAAACCCACCGTCTCTCTGTATTCCCTTTCAACACAAAAAACCATGTCCCCCAGCTAAGGTGCTTCGACACTGCTTTCACCAACACATATTTCAAGAGTAAACAAAACTGCACACTGCTCTAGCCTAGATACTGCAGGTTGTAAAAGTGTGTTTGCTGCTTTTCTGAGGTAAACTGTGAGCGTGTAAGAGGTGGGTGTTGCGCAGCTGATCTCTGCGCCGCGAAGGCTGGGGGGGTTTCAAGTGGAGCTACTCTGGAAAGCAGAACCTACCTATAAAGCTAAATCAAACATGGTTAGCACGAGCATACAGGTGATTACAGTGGACATTGCTGCAATAATTCCTTTGATGTGGTGTATAAAGCTGCAAAGGAATCCACTACTGTTCCAGGGAGCCACGTAAATCTAAAAAAAAAAAGCGTCATCCTATTATAATATTCAAAGAGCTAACTTTGTTTGGGGGCTACATCTTTGATTATATTTACACCCAAATAAATAAGGCAGGCTCGGGGGCGGAAAAAAGTGCTACGTCCGGCCCTTTCTGTCTTTGAAATCCTCTACTTTGACTGCTGTTGTGTCTCTAATCAGAGGATTATTAAAAACATCAGTAGCGAGAGGACTTGTGAAGTGGAAATAACAACATAAATATCTAAATGTTGCGCTGGCTGGGGAACGCGGTTTCTGCTTGAATGATTTGCCATGGGGTCACCTAATTGGAAGCCTTTGCGTGTTACGTGCAATTCTGCTGCCTCTCGCATATTTATGTGCATATTTACTTTTTAATGTTTTCTTTTATTTCGAGAGTTTGCCTGGCTAATAATTCATCCTTTTCTTTAAAAAAAACTCCCTTTGCCTTGCTACGTATGGAAGCGATTCTTAGCAATTCTCTGTGTTGTCTGAATGTGATTGAGAGGTGTGGGGGGGGTCTTAGGACTTTAAACCTGCTCTGCACAGACCCCTATCAGCGTGTTGTGTGTATTTTTTTTATTATATTTTACTCCCACCCCACTCTAGCGCACCCCTTTAAGGGACAGGAGGTAGCTTGTGGGTGGGGGTTAGGGGTGCTGGGCAGTCATAAATATTAGAAGCTGCAGGGAGACAAAGGGGCTCAAATGGAAAGGCTTGGCTGGACGAGGGGACCTGGCCATGTCATGTACCTCAGTCATTTTTCTTCTGCACTTAGAACTCAGTCAGGGGTTTAATTGGAATCCAGACTTCAAAGCAGCCCTCGCCCCTCCTCGCCATCTAACCCACCCCTGTCCACTCTCCTGCCTCTGCTATCACACTGTACACTGCACACATCACAATACTTCATGTAGGATTATTGCTGCACATCGCTCCTTCCGTCCGCCATGTTGTGTTCTGTAGTTTGTGTATAGCTGTACAGAAATCCTATAGCTTAATATGGCTTTGCTATAAAAGTGCATTAAACACATATACAGGTATGCGCTGTTTATCGGCCACGTTATGTTCTGTTCTGTGAAATGGGTCATTGACCGGAGTTTACCATAATCATCTTTTTATGCTACTGTAATGTAAATATAAAGGGTATTTTCACAAGAAAACTGTATGCAAACGATACATAAATGCAGAGACATTGCTGTAAACACAAGAAATTGATGAGTGATTGAAGCGACTGATACTTTTCTTGACAGAAGGTGAAAGTATTATGAACAACACGGAAGGGCAGCCAGATGAAAGAGACATTCAGTAAGTGACCGTGAACCAGTTTATGTAGTTATAGGTTAGAGAGAACATACAGGTAGTAGGGGGACAAACAAAGGAGAACTACTTACAATAGGACAGACACTTTCAGCTAGTTATAAATAAGTAGCAGAAAGTCATACACAAAAACACAGGTAACTTGCACAAAAAGTCTCTAAACACATCAACCAACTTATAACAGCCAGCTAGTTTGATCCTGTCCTCAGCTCGACCTCTGTCAAGTTTTGATGTCCTCCCCTTGTCCATATGGGTTTACTCCGGGTGCTCCAATAGTCTCCCACAGTCCAAGGACATGTGTTAACTGATTATGCAACATTTTCCTGATTTTAGTGCATATGTTCCATTTTGACCTGATCTTTGCCTGTCGCGAATAGCCATTGGTGCCAAAAGTGAAATTAAATAAATCAGTAAAAAGATCCGCATAATCCTTGGACAGGGTTGTGGGAGAGCCTGTGCCCAGCTGGAGTAAGGCAGGAACAACCCTAGACAAGGCACCAATCCATCATGGGCATACATGCTCACACTCTAAGGGCACTTTAGAAACTCCAATTAACCAAAAGCATGTGTTTGGACTGTGGGAGGAATCTGGAGTACCCGGAGTAAACCCACGCGCACACGAGGAGGACCCAGGTTGTTCCACCTAGGATGAAACCCAGGACCTTCTTGTTGTGAGGTGACGCTGCTACCCTCTGTGCCATCCCAAAAGACAGGTTTTTATTTCCTATTATAATGTATTAGTATTTTAAGACCTTGGTTGTTGAAGTGAATGGACGCTGGACGAATGGTCATTAAATGGCGCATATGTATAGTTTACTTAGTCTGACTCAAAAGCATAGCAGATCATAATATGGCATTTGTGTAATTCAATCTGGCCGTATATGTATGGCATTTTTACCCACAGCTGGATGAACGCTGGCACCGGGTGCTTCTGCACTCACCGGTCGAATGGAGATGAGAGAAAAAAGCCCATAATAGTCTCAACGCTGGTCCACAGGTGACAGGTGCTTATTTCCATAGCTGAGAACGTTTCACAGCATTGACAGCCATGCTCTCCATACACTAAATATCATGCAACATTGCCCCATTTTCTCCTAACCCAGCATCCAAAACTATAGCAGCCCATTTTGGTATCGCATCCTAAACATATATGGATTTCCAAAGCAGTAATTTGAGTCCACATTCAGACCAAGAAGTTCTTGCACTTTATTTTTGGCTAATTGGGTAAATTATCAACATACAGCACATACTTCAGAAGTGAAGCGAGGAAAGTGAAGTTGGTAATAGGCCTGTGGGAAAAAAACTGGGGTGTGAGAAATTATCTATAGTATAATTAATGGCAGGACTTGGAGAGTTGATAAACAGTAATATATGCACCACTATAATTAAGCACTCTGCCTTTTTCAGTGAGGCATCACAGGGCTTGTTAGCACTCCGGTGGAGACACTTTTGAAACTGTACCTGGAATCTAATGCGTTTCAAAGATGTAATTATAGGTAGAAAAAAAGAGAACCTATTTTCAGACCTCTAACAAATCATTTTTTTGTCATTATACATGGTAAAGGTGTTAATGACGCCTTGTCTTTTTGGTTCTGCCATTGAATTATGAAAACACTGCAAAAAAGGGTGTGTGTTTGGGGGGATTTTCTTTTTTTTTTTTTTTTAAGTGCATTTCCACCGCATGGAGGAACAACACATCCCCAAGTAAGCTGTGCTTTGGTTCACCAAACATTGAAAGAAGAGAAGAGGACAGCCCAAAACCAACTGGATTCAGGTTATGAAGAAAAGATGTAGAAACAGCTGAAACGTTATGGGACCAGAGCGTAAGAGCAGCTCAGGATCACACAGAGTGGAAGCGTATCATTGCCCCATGTACCAGCAATGGCACGAGGAAAGACTAACTAACTAAGTGCACTGTAATTCCTTCATTCTTCTCTTCATTCCAGAGACACATAGGACACTGGTGCAATGTGTAGTGTGCGTGGACTAGTAGAGATCTCAGTAGGAAAAAGCTTTTCTGTTTTACATTTGACATGCGTACACGTCTGTTCGTAAAAGCTGGCCGAAATGTAATGAGTGGCACATGTATGCTGCTCTTACCCACACGTGAACTGAGTGTGGTTAGGCTGCTTTGTGCTTAAAGCACTTTGGCCACATTTTTATTCACTTCTAATATTTATATCAGATTATTTTTGAGCAGTGCTATTATGTCTGGCAAGCGAGTGCGAAGTTTGAGAGAAAGATCACTCCGTTTTAGCTGAAGCCAGAAGAGTGGTGGGGTGTGTCCTGTCTTGGCTCGTGCACACGCACACTCTTCATTGCCCACTCATGCACTCTTTTTTTTTCTTATTCTTCTCGTCTCCTCCTTGCTTGCTTGTCAAGGGATGACTGATGAGAGGAGAAAGAGGAAGGAACAGGCCAAGGGAGACTGTCCTCCCTCTCTGTGCCTGGGCCTGTCTGCCCTCCCCGTGTATGTATGTAGTATGTGTGTATATATATAGACATACCCCAACAGTGGTGCGTTGAAATTTTGTGAACCTTTAGATTTTTTCTGCGTAATAGACCTAAACCAATCATCGGTTTTCACACAAGTCCTAAAAGCAGATTAAAGAGAACCAGTTAAACAAGAGACAAAATATGACACCTTGGTCATTTATTTATAGAGGAAAATGATCCAATATACATATTAGTGATTGGCAAAAAGTTGTGGAACATTTGCTTTCAAGTCTCTGGTGGTGACCCCCCCTGTGCAGCAGTAACTTAACTAAACGTTTCCTGTAACGTGATCAGTCCTGCACACCGGCTTGGATAATTTTAGCCCATTCCTCCTCCGTACAGAACAGCTTCAAGCTCTGGGCTGTGGTGGGTTTCCCTCACATTATCTGCTCACTACTGTCATGTCCTCCACAACCTTTCCATTGATTAAGGTCAGGACTTTGACTTGCCATTCCAAACTGAACCTTATTCTTCTTTAAATAAAACCATTTTTTGGTAGAACGTCTGTGTGCTTAGGTCGTTGTCTGGTGCTGCATGACCCGCCTTCTCTTGATTTCAGTTCATGACAGATGGTCCTGATATTTTCCATTATAATTCTCTGATATAATCCCTCAGAATCATTGTTCCATCAAATGATGGCAAGCCGTCCTGGCTCAGATGCAGCAAACCAGGCCCAAACCATGACCCTACCACGCACCTATGTTTCTTAGATGGGATTAAGGTTTCTTATCCGTCCCAAAACATTTTTTCTCAATAGCGCTTCTTGCTTGTTCCCATGTGATCTTTAGCAAAGGCAGCGAGCAGCAATGTTCTTTTTGGAGAGCACTGGCTTTCTCCTTGCATCCCTGCCATGCACACCCATTGTTGTTCAGTGTTCTTCTTGTTCTGCATTGTGACTCATGAACATTAACATTAGCCAATGTAGAGAGGCCTTCATTGCTTAGAAGTTACCTGGGGTAAAACGTCCTTGCTCTTGGAGTGTCTTTGTTGGGGGTCGACCACTCCTGGGAAGGTGTAACAATGGTCTTGAATTTCCTTTCCTCCATTTTGTACCACAAACTGTCTTGTGGAGTCCAAACTAACTTTTTAGAGATTGTTTTGTAACCTTTCGCAGCCTGATGAGCATCACAACTCTTTTTCAGAGGGTCCTCCAAATCTCCTTTGTTTGGAGATGTACACTTCCACAAACGTGTTTGTGACGAGCAGACTTTTGATAGATCTCTGTTCTTAAATAAAACAAGGTTCACATATTTTGCCACTCCACTAATATGTAATATGGATCATTTTCCTCAATATATAATGACCAGTTAATATTTTGTCTCATTCGTTTAACCTGGTTCTCTTGATCTGCTTTTTAGGACTTTTGTGTAAATCTGATGATGTTTTAGGCATATTTAATGCAGAAAATAGAACATTCTAAAGGGTTCACAGACTTTCCACACATGCTGTGAACTAATGAATGGAATGAATTAATTCTAATCAACAAGACAGTAGGCTTCTTTTAACATTCGCCATAGGAACACTGTCTCCTTATAGATGTGAAATTGCCCCGAGTCAAACCACTTCGTCGCCACACAGCAACACTCATACTCATATTCACTCCATTTCCATTCACTTTGTATCAAAATGAAAATGGAGGACCTCCCTGCTCACTGGCACATGTCCCAGAACGGTGGAGAAGTCTCCTGAATGTGGAAAGACGATGGATAGAAAAGGGTCCTCCCTCTCCCCTTTCTGCTCCGAGTAATGGAGGAGAGGTTAGGTCTATTTGGGTGAAGCTAGCTTTCATGGGGGATAATTACCTCATGTGCGTACCTAGCATGGCTGTGGCAGCAAGCACATGTGGGCCTGGAGCCAAGTGGATGTGGCATAGTGTGTATCGCTGTCAATTCCAATCCGCCTTCTCCCAATGTGGCCCCTGTGCTACAGAACCTCTCGCAGCATTGGGCAGTTCCTCTTTTGTGAGGGAGCCATACTGTCAGTCTATCCATAAGAAGTAGCAGGGGGCGGATGCTGAATTTGCTGTTGGAAGTACGCTGCATGTTATAAAACAGACATTGGAGTTTCAGTATTGAAGATGATTTATGTGGCAAGCTGAATACGCAGAATTGCGTCAGTTTTGTGTGTGAAGTTATGTGAAAGTCAAAATGACACCGTGCTGAAATTTTTTAAAAGTCAAATTTAATCATGGAAGTCCCAATCCATTTTTACCCCGATATAGCTGTGATGTGTAGCAATATAGCTGATTCCAGACTATTAAAATATGCCTGGACTGATCTTTCAGATCATACTGGGGTGACCCTTTATATGTTTTTTATTGGTTTGGAGCATTTTCTTTCTGTTCACTTACTAACACATTACTACAGGTTTCCTCCCACATTCCCAACGCCAAGGTCTGCTTTACTTTCCACTTTCACACCATTACTCACTAAATGACATGAGATTTTTCAATACTTTTTATTCTAAAATAAACTTTGTGTTAATGATGTGGCGAACTGTAGGTTAATAAGTGTTTAAACATTAACTTGCCCATGATTACTTATCGTAGTATGCTTTCAATATCTCCGCTGTGATGCAGTATAGGTTCTACCCAACACTCGTTAAACTCCTCAGTTCATGATCCATTTAACTTGTGATGGATTTGTCGGAACATATTCCCTTCATAAATCAGGAAGCACCTGTACAATACAACTCCATTAATGCATATAATGCCTTATGCAGTGTGGATTTTCTAGGCGTCTGGAACGGATTAATTCAATTTACATTATTCCTTATGGGAAAGATTTGCTCTGTACTCCGTTTTTGGTTCTCGACAAGCCTTCTGGAACAAATTAGTGATGAGAACCGAGGTACCACTGTAAATAAATTATGAAACCTAATATTTTCACTTTTCACTCGAGTTGCTGTGCTGATATATATGGTTTGTAATTAAAAACGTTTTATTAAATGACAGGGAAAATGCAAAATGGAAGCATTTACTGTAGTGGTCTCACATTTTTGACCGCCTAATGCATATGTAAATCATCTTAATGAACAGGTGGCCTGTGGGCTGAAAGCAGCACTTTGCCTCGTTTCAAATGGATAATGTAATAAATATTAATGTATACTACTATAAAGTACTATAAATTAGGGTCATAATTGCCAGATGGGTCATGCTATTACTCGACTCATGCCAAGTCTCTGCCAGCAAATAGTACAGGAGTGTGATAGTTACTATTCAAGAACTTTGAAATTATTCAAACCGACAATGAACAGGCTGAATGTGCTTTGCGTTAGGGGAAAACTAAATCAAGTATATAAAAAATGAACACTGTATAATTATTGACCCCCCCAAAAAAACGCATCCAGATAGAAATGTCAGATTGCTGCAAAACTCGGCGTGCAGTTACGTCTCAGGCAGATATGTAAAGGATTACAGATGTGGTCTGATTAGACACTGGGTCTTGCCACAAGAGGGTGTCAAAGTGCTTCCTCTGCTGTCTATAAAAAGGCTCTGAGGCTACTTTTGGATAGTGTACCTCTTGGTGAGAGACTGTTGACTGCTAGTCATGCCTCTGATGCAACTGAAGACATTTTGCTCAGTTGACAGACTTTGAGAGGGGACTGACCTAGCTGTTAGGTGGTGTTGGGAACAGTGGTTTCATGAGGGCACCGGAATCAGAAGGCTGTGAGTTCAAATCCAAGCTTTGGCAAGGTGCCACAGTTTGGTCCTTTATACTCAACAGCTTAGACCAACTGTCAGTCCCTCTGGATAAGGGCGCTATGCTAATTCTGTAAATCTGATGTAAATTATACTACACCATTAAAATATGCCTGTGTTGGCACTGATACTATTCATCAGGTCAACACCTTAAATAAATTGCCTTTGCTCACTTTACTGGACTGTGGTAGCCTAGTGGTTAAGGTGCTGGACTCTGGACCAGAAGGTCCAGGGTTCAAATCCCACCTCTGCCAAGCTGCCACTGTTGGGTCCTTGAGCAAGGCCCTTAACCCACAATTGCTTGGATTGTTAAGATTGTACCCATTGTAAGTCGCTCTGGATAAGGGCGTCTGCTAAATGCTGTAAATGTAAATGTAACTTTATTTTCCCCACCTGTTTACCACCTTCCCAGAACAGCTATCTGATCTGAAACAGTGACTGGGCTCCTGCATGACCCTAAACTTTGTGATGCAGTTCTAAGTTTTTTATGGCTTCTTTTTGTTCCATTGACAGGTCATAGAATTTTTAATGTACCCAAAATAACAGCTAAACCACTGCACATGAGTGTGGCTGGCTGTGTCAATGGATATAAGCACTGTGCTAATGAAAGTATGTGGTGCTAACTGCTAAACCACACGGCTTTATGGACGTACTACGTGCACACAATGGTTCTGATTAAAATAGAGCTTTAAGGGGTTAAGGATGCCAGGATTTAAAAAGTGGTATCACTGAATTAGCCACAGATATGGACAATAAGGGCAAATGGTTTTAAACTGTTATTCCATAATTAGGCATATCTATATTTATATATCTGAAATCTGTTCTCGTCTTAGGTTTTTCACCAATGTTGCCTTTTTATGTGGGCTTGAGGCCATGTGCTCGCTTACCGGTCGTCTGATTGCTTGGTCACTCATTGTCACATTTGCTTGAGTTTGTTTCTTCTGGCTGATCTTCTGTGTTGTTCGTAATTGTGTCCATCTCTGCATTTATGGCTTCCATCAAACAAAAGTATCAGTCATGTCAATCACTTGTTTTCAGTGGCATCTCTGTCACATTTTATGTATCGTTTGCATTCAGGTTTTGTGAAAATACCCAGCATAAAAAGACTGACTATGGTAATGTCTGATCATTGTCCATTTCGGGAAGTGACCCTGTTTCACAGGACCTAATGCGGTTGTCAAATGGTTCATACATGTGAATCACTTTGCTGATGCTTTTGTCCAAAACTCAGTGTCAGCTTAGCATGGCCAGGATAAAAACTGACAGCATTTGTATTAGTAGGTAAAGATAAGCAGCTTTTCTTGTTATTATTCATATACACTGGTGTACAGTACAAGGAAAATAATTCTCCTTCCAGCTGTCCAAGTTGGGGCTAAAGTGTCCTCCCTGCATCCGTGTGGGTTTACTCCAGGTTTCCTCCTACAGTACAAAGACATGCATTAGGTTAAATGATTACTCTAAATTGGCCCTATCTGAGTGTATAAACTGTGTATGACTAGTTTCGATGTAACCTTGTGTCTGTTGTTAAAATGGCCATAGATGCTGATAGCAACGTTAAATTAAAAACAAAAAAACTGAAGCCAATTTTGTGGCCCCGACGTTTTAATCCATAACCCTGACCACTGAGCCACTGCTGTATCAGAAAATATCTGCTCTTTGGCAAGTTCTTTTCTAAATCCCTTATAATAATAATAATAACAACAACCTGTTTCTGCACGTTGATATTGTATAATAACAGAAACTGAGGCTGTTTTTCTCAGTGGCAGTGTGACGCTACTGAAGCCAGGCAGTTGGCTGCCCTCCCTGCCACCTTCAGCCTACAGAGGCAAACGCAGGTCTGTGAGGGTAGAGGCTGAGAAAAGGAGAGGAAAAACAGTGTTACTGAACTTGGATCGCTTTCAATACGCCTCCGGTCTGCCAAGGACACGGATCCAGACCACAGTTTAACACTGCATTTTCTGTTGGTTTCCTACATGCACACAAACATATAAACATGGACACACAGCTAGTTGATAACAATCTCCAGTGTGTAGTGAAATGTAACAGACTGACACGTTAGCAGTACAGTAACTGTGTTTATACGCTGGGTCCCCATTTCCGATTCGGAATACATTTTAGAATACAATTTTCTTGAGAAAAGGAGACATTAGTTGCTGTGCATCTTAAGTAGGCCACAGATTCATTAACCAGGCTTGTTGTAGTCAAGGAAAAACGCAAAGGAAATTTTATTCTGGTTACAGTACTGTGCAAAAGTCTTAGGCCACCATTAGATTAGATGTACCATTGTTATAGTATAATAACCATATATAATTATACATATTTTTCACTTGAAAATGAATGAGATGTGTATGTGGCATTAAAAACAGCTTCTATAGGCGACAGTGACAAGTATTTAGTGTGACCACCCCTTAGACTTGAGCAACACCGGCATCTGGCAGAGTCATCGGGATGCCAAGTTGACTCTTTTACAGTCGGAATAAAAGCTTGATCAGGAATGGTCTTTTTGGAAGGGTAGCAGCCAAGTAACCTGGGACTGTGGTAGCCTAGCGGGTAAGGTTCTGGACGATGGGTCAGAAGGTCCAGGGTTCAAATCCCACCTCTGCCAAGCTGCCACTGTTGGGTCCTTGAGCAAGACCCTTAACCCACAATTGCTTGGATTGTAAGACTGTACCAATTGTAAGTCGCTCTGGATAAGGGCGTCTGCTAAATGCTGTAAATGTAAATGTAAGTAACCAGTTTTTCGGAAGGGAAACAGGATGAAAAAGGTTATAATAAGCTAAAACTCACAAAGATTGGCATGAAGTTCAGTAGAAAAGAGTATTATGGAGTAGCAAATCAGAGTTTGAAATTATTGGCTCCATTTGCCAACGAGATGTTATATGGTCATTACCATTTCTAAACCTACAAATCTAATGGTAGCCTAAGATGTTTGCACAGTATCGTATGTAAAGTAGTAAGTGTGTGTGTGACCATGTGACCTTGTGTGTGAAGTTGACACGAATAAGAAACGTGTTTTTGCAATATTGAATGCAACAAAGAATGCATAGTCACATGTTTAGTCATTGAACTTAATTGACTCGCAGAAATGTGGCATTTCAGCCTTCGTTCCCTGCAGAGCTTGTGTTTACTTAATTGAATCGTGTGTTATATTTGCATGAGACTTTACAGAGGGTATTAAGGAACCATCTACGGTCTATTAATGTCAGTGGGGAAAAAAAATTCGCAGACCTAATAGACTTCACATGGATTATATGGAATTTACAATATATGAAGGTCTCAAAAGTTTTTTTTTCTCCAATGGTAGGGTTCAGACCTGGACAATTCTTGTGCTTGCCACCTGTTTTGTGCATTCCATTCACAATCGGAAGTTAGTTGTTGTGTTCCTTAGTCCAAAAAAAAAAAAAAAAAGGCTTTTTTTTCTTGTCAGCTGTGAGTTAGTCTCAGGGTGGTTACGGAAAGGCCACACTGGAATGTGAGAGTGCTTGGAGGCTGAGGGCCATTGGAAGAGTTAAGAGAAGAGACAGGGGAGTGTGGCAAGGTCACTCAGTCTTACCCTCATGCCTCTGGACCTGTGTGCCATGGCTAATGCCAGAATGTCTTCGTTGTTTGTACATGTTTGTATGTATGCATGCATAGCTTGTGGGCTTAGTCTTTGTGTACATTGCTTGAAGTAAGAACGTATGAATTCTGTTTCAATTGACCCATTCGAGGCATCTTACTAAACTGGTGGAACCCCATCTCAGCATGAATTATTCAGCGTTATGTGGATCACACTAATTTCATAGTCACTGATTGAGAGGTCCTCAGTGATGGCAGTTCCCTTTTTCCAAGGCCCTGATCCTTTTCCTTTCCTCAATTGAGGCATTTACTGTGAGCGTATAGAAAAGCCCCATAATGGCCTTCTCTGGATAAGCGGGTTGGAGATTTATTTATTGAAATAACTTCTGAGGGCAGTATTAGTTTGTTAGCATTGGTTCTGTGAGGTGACCAATCAGAACATAGAGGGGGTTATAACTGTGATTATAAACGTGGTTAAAACGCTTCCTAAAGCAACATGTTCTTGCTGTTTTTCACCAGCATTCAAAGTTATTAGTGCAGCGTGGTGTTTAGCACCGTCACCCAACGACAAGAACGTCCGGGGTTCGATCCTAGCTGGAACGGCCTGAGCCATTGTGTGGAGTCTGCATATCCTCCCCGTGAGTTTACTACAGGTACTTCGGTTCCTCCCACAGTCCAGAGACATGCATTAGGTTAATTGACTCTGCTGAATTGGGCTTTCGTTCTAAATCTGAGCATATATATACAGTATATATAACCAGTTTACCTTGGTTCTCATTGTTAATTTCGTTAAGAAAGGCTTGGCGGGGGGAGAAACCAAAAAACACGGACAAGTTACCCTGGGCAATTTTTTCCCTTAAAAGGAATAAATGTTAAAGTGACAGAATTTTTCTAGGGACCTTCAAGAAAATCACACTTGTATAAAGGCAATTCATTATACGCATATTTACTGTAGGTGTATTGTTACAGGGTGCCCCCTCTTTCGATGGGGATATGTTCTGTCAAATCCATTCACAAGGTAAATGTATAATGAACCGATGGAGTTTAACGGAGTGTTGGTAGAGTGGTCTTGTTACGTTTTTTTTTTTTTTTTTTTTTTTTTGTGTAATCATTAGTTGGAGATATTGAAGGAATAAATATAAAAGTTCGTAAAGGGTTTTATGTGTTAAAACACTTATTTTACCTACAGTTGGGCAAAAAAACACAAAACTTTTTTATAATTAAAGTGTTGAAAAAAATCTCTCGTTTAATCTAGTGGAGTAAATGGATTGAAAGTGAGAAATGGAAAAGTAAAAAAGACAAAAAACACTTTTACTTATTGGTGAACTCTGGGTTTTTGGCTAGCATAGCGGGCTTAATGCTAACTGTGGGGCCTGTGTTCTGGGAGCATTCAGTTTTCTCTTTGGTTGGCTCTTATAAAAACCACCTTTTTTAGGGATTCCATGGAGGAACCTTATTTGATACTAGAAACTTTAAAGGGAATACCAGTACCGAGTTGTGGAAAACAAAGGGAAAAAAAAAAAAAAAAAAACCGGATAAAAACATGGTGGAGTTCTTCTCTTGAGGAAGCCTATGGTGAACCTGGAATCACTGATGTACTTGGAATCGTCACTTGTGAAACATTGAATCGGGCTGAAACTTTGATTTTGATGAAACGACTCGACTCGGACTCGACTCGAACTAGAACTCGACTCGGACAACTCGACCTCAAGCTTAAAGGAAACGGAAGTGCAACGAGTTTAGTTTTTTTACGAGGCAAAAACGGACGAGATTCTGAAACCAATTTTTCTAGTCAAAATGTGTGAGAAAAACCAAATTCGAGAGGTCCGGAGGGTGGTCAAAAGAAACCGGATGGTTACTGTGAGCCATGTATATATATGTGTGACTAGTTTTTGGATTTGTTCATGGTCTGTCATTGAAAAAGGCCCTTAGTTGATAGGGACATTAAAATAAAAAAAAAAAAAATTTATTATAACCACACTCCTCCGTGTTCTGAATTGGCGCCCTCACAGGGAAACAAATTCACGGTGCAAGGTACTATCCTCAGATAGTTAATAAAAATAAAACTCTGAGCTCCTGGATAAATGTTCTAATGGTTTCTGGTATTTTCTCGGTTTCTGGTCACAAGTTTCCACCTCCTGACTTATTTTTGTCTAACAATAACACACAAAACAGATCTCCCCACCTACCCCTCTGACTCTTTTTGTTTTATACATATTCGTGAATTTGGATGGGAATTTTGGTCAATGAGCCATTCAGAGACAGATCTTGCAGTGGGTTGGAGTTGAATTGTTTTAAAAAAGAAATTCTTCAAATGGATGGGCTTCTCGGCATTTTCTTTTTACAGAAAGCAGGGGGCTGGCGTGCATTGGTCTTCTAGGTTCGCCACCCCTGGGCGGGATCTTTGTGCTTGTTGTTCAAGCTCATTGGGCCCTCAAAAATGCGAACATAGTGATTTGTAGAGTCCCTGTTGGCTGAAATTGCTCCAAGGTTTCAGTTTATGCCCAAATTAGAAACAGAAAAAACCCAAAAGAATATGGGGATTATATAAAAAGTTTGCTCTGATTCATCCATAACAAATTAAGCCAGGAACATGAATAATGTAGTAAAATGCTCGGTAAACCATTTCATGTACTGATGGTCTTCTTTTCCCCCAAAAAAACCTTCGTGGGGAACTTTTGAAAGATCTAACGTTTTTTCAAAATTATTTGAGCTTTCCTTTTGTTGTTTGCCAGTCTCCTCTTTCCCTTTCTTTGTGACAAACGGAGGTTATTTTATTGAAACTCTCTGAGCCAAGCTTTTGGAATAAAATTGATAAAGAGGCAGCGTCGGAGAACAACCATGGCCGAAACACTATATCATTTTTATAATAAGGCGCAGGGCCTGGAGTACAGAGCGTTTAGCAAGAACAGGCATGCTGGGAAATGAAACCTTGATGGCCTTCCCTTCTGGCCAATGCTCGCTCTGGGCCTTTGACAAAAGATGATTGTCAGATACAAAAAAGCAAGCCTTTCTGCCATTGCAAGCATCCTCTGATTTAAAATGTCACTTTTTTGAAATAATAAAAAAAAAAAAAAGGTATCGCTCTAGTGCGGAACTCTGATAAGAACCTTAGGGCTGGAAGAGGGAAGGGGGACTGTTTCGAGGGAGCAAGGCTGTCTCCAGAACGGGGATGAATTGGAGGAAATAAAAACTCAAGAACTAAGCAAAAACAAGCCGTGCCGAGAAAAACCATATGATGATTGCTCATGGATTTAATCGATGGGCTTGCTTAATTAATGGGGATTTTTTTTTATTTTTTTATTTTTATGAATTTTATTTATGTTGTTCAGTGGATCATTGAAAAAAGGGATGGCTTATCACAAAAACTTTACCACACAAAACTTGGAAAAAAAAAAACTATCGCTAAACACAAGTAACAAACGTATTATTTTCATCACCAAAAATCGATCATGTGGTCATCTCCTACTACCGAAAAAAACCATTTGCCATGTGAACGATGGTTTTTTTCTCATTGCAAGAAGTACTGCTTACATTTACCCCAGATCCTCGACACAACGGGACATTTTAAAAAAAACCTGTTTCAGTCAAGCTTTTGTGTTGTGACCTTGCAGGCCCTTTTCCTTTTGAACACTTACTAACATGCTATATAAGGAATGTTTCAGGACGATGGGCCCAAATGGAGGAAGCTTTGCCACTTCACTGAAAAGGCACTGAAGGCGCCCAAGACTGAGGCAATAGAGATAGCTGCTCAACTCGCAACATGAACAGGGGGAAAGGGGAAAAAAGACTGGAAACTAATAGGACCTGAATGAAAAAAAATGAAATGGTTTTTTTTGTTTAAAACAAACAGATGGTTGCACATATAGAAGGTGGAATACTTCATTATGACTATTATGATTTTATATGCTGTAAATGGGATGGGAGGAAAGTGTGTGGTTGTGTCCATGTGTATAGTGTATATTATGGTATATGCCATCGTTACCCAACTGTACTCGCAGCAATATAGGTTTCTTCTCTCTCTCTCTCTCTCTCTCTCTCTCTCTCTCTCTCTCTCTATATATATATATATATACACATATAAACGCACTCGTTATTGGGGCTGGTAATGTGGCTGGCGTTTATATGCACTTAACAATCCGAACTGCAGAAAATCAGACTTTGTCCCTAATCCGATCAAGGAGTACGCATGCGCTTGAGTAATCAGACTTGCAACCAGCCAATAATCTTACAGAAAGGTGTACTGTAAACTTGAATTTAATAGTAAATAATCAAATTCCTCATTTTCTTGAGTATATATTGCGTTTAAGTTTCTCCGCGAAGTATTCGATAGCTGTTTTGCGTGCTGTGGTTAACTCCAGGGTTGCCAGGTCCCATGAAGAAATCCCCCACATGGTCTATGTAAAAAAAAATAAATAAATAAAAAATAAAAAAAAAATCCCTGAAGATGTGAAATCACTAAGAATAACTGGAACTGGCAACCATGTTTTACCCCCGCTGGCTGCGCCGCGCACATGCGCGGACTGCCAAATCCGATTGAAATCGGGTTAGTGATGGGAATTCCGGCTCTTTTTGGCTCGGCTCACTAAAAAGAGCCGGCTCTTTCGGTTCCCAAGTGGCTCTTTAGATTTATTACCAAATTATGTGTAAAATGAATTTCTAATGTAAAACACATAATATCCAATGTTTGTTATTATTAATATGTTTTTTTTTTATTTATATACTCAATGGAACACAGTAAAATAAAATACAAAAACGAAGACCCATCTCAATTACAGGTCCAATCTGGTCTCAGGTCTCTGATTATGTGTATTATTTGTAAATGTGCAACTATATACAGGGAAACAAGACATCATCAGCAAAACAAAATATAAATAAAAATGTGGAAAAAAAAGAAAAAGCAGCATCCAGGTTACAGTTTTGAATGAAGACTGGCATTCAAAGAGCCGGCTCTTAGAGTCGGATCAGTCGTGATCGACACATCACTAGTATACGTGCCGTTAGTATTCCGAATGCTGGAGTAAATTATAGCTCTATTTATCGGATTTCTTAGTCTGATTTCTAGCTCGGAGTCTGCTGTATACATGCCCACTTATATAATCAGGTAACTGCAGAAATCAGGCTACGATTGGGTTGTTAAGTGCAGGTAAACGCACTCAATGTCTTTTTTACCTGTTAATACTTGGATATGAGCAATGAGTAGCAGCCCAAGCCACTCAGCCCACTCCTTCAACACAAAAGCACCGAGGCAGGAACTTGCTGCATCCACATGCATTTCACAGATGCATAACACAGCATTCACTACACGCTTACTTTTTCAACTTCTTTGTGCTTTTTCGTTTGAATATGTTGAGTAAGTATCGTTGCGACTGCCGTGCGAAATTAAACTTTACTCCACGTGTCTAGCAAACCATTTCCAGGTATGTTTTGTCAGAAATGTATGTTCTTTTTGAAGCTGGTCATTAAGCGTAGGCCTACTTGTTCGTTTAGCCATCTCAGCAGTGCATCAGCCATATTGAGTCAGGTCATTAAGTCATGTCGATGAAGGGCGGCTGATAACTGGTTGAATTATATTCATTTACAAAATCAACGTGATTGGCCATTTTATGGTTAGACATGTACAGTAACTTGTGAAATAATTGGTGTGTTCCTTTTGAATAAACGCAATGGTTGGGCGATGATTCTAATAAGGGATGCACCGATATTGATTTTCTTGGGCCGATACGATAAGCGAGTTTTAGCACATTATTGTGGTCGATACCGATTTAAAAAAAACGATAATTTAACCTTTCTGCATTTCAAATACAGTAAATCATTTCTGTAATAAAATAATAATAAACAAAACAGTTAAATCAGGAAAAAATGGTTTAATTCCATTTTATTTTTAACCTTCCTTGAAAAAGGTAGGAAACTAGTCTTTCTTTAGTCTTGACCTGGTACAACAAGTACAATTAAGTGTGTAAGAACTCTTATGACTGAGAAGCTCCAAGAAAGAATGGAACTGCAACTATACAGTCGGCATCATCAGATATTTTGCTTAATGAATAACAGCCAAAAGAAAAATCAAAGAAGTATTCATATGTAATATAAGTATCGGTTATAATATTGGTTAAAATTCTAATATTGGATCGATGCCGATATCTGAAAAAAGTCCATATATCGGCAAATAATATATCGGCCGCCGATACATCGTGCATCATTTACATTTACAGCATTTAGCAGACGCCCTTATCCAGAGCGACTTACAATTGGTACAGTCTTACAATCCAAGCAATTGTGGGTTATGGGTCTTGCTCAAGGACCCAACAGTGGCAGCTTGGCAGAGGTGGGATTTGAACCCTGGATCTTCTGGTCCATAGTCCAGTACCTTAACCACTAGAATACCACAGTCCCTAATTCTAATGATGCTGATGTTCATTACAGTATAACTTTTTCATTTTCTTTGACATACAGGCCAAATGTACATATTTTAAAACTGAAATATGGGATTGTCCTGGGAAAAATGGGACATCTGGTCACCCAATACATAGATTAGGATTTACCACTAAAGTGGGTGTTAGTCCGCCATGAATGAGAAATAAAGAACAAATTAATACAAGATTTTTTTTTATTTATATATATTTGCGGCTGTCCTTTACTCCATGAAAAAAAAAAAAAAACAATGAAAGAAACTGGCTCTGACTGAAAGGGTTTACTGCTCAAACTTTTAAAAATGCTGTGGCATTATGGGAAATGTAGTGTCTGTTGTGAAGTTACATGGCGTGTCTTGTAGTCCTGCTCAGAAATCCAGAATAAAATAGATTTTTTACTGCTGTGATTTCAGAGGGGCACAGCAACATTTTACTTGGGCCAGATGCCCCAGTAAAGTGCGTCTGCTGTCGCCCATGTTTAATTCCCAAATTCTTTTGTCACTTAATCGAGTGGAGAATGCTCGGCTCGACAGTAGGAAGGGAGAACGTTTCCTTTCTGATTGGGAAGCAATAGTTAATGAAATGCATGTGCTTTGCATAAGCTTCTCAACAGCAACTCACAGACTTCCAGTGTAAGTGAGCTGTACGTAAACTGAATTTCCATTTTTCTCTCAGTGCAGCGAAACATGTTAAATATTATCATCCATGGTAATGGCTGATAAGTTGCAGATGTTGGTAGATGGAGATCGGGGTGATATATGATGGAATATTGCTTTAAGATGTGAGAGTCAGTGAATAAAGTGAATTACAGAGAGTAAACATACAATAAAGAGTAAAACCTCAAAAGGGAAACTTCTAAACTATATTACTGCAAATTTGCATGCATACATTTGATGCTGCTTTTCTGTAAGAACTCATCAGTTGCTTGGAGGGTTAAAGGAAAACATTCTTTAATTCACTCACTCACTTTTATACCTGCTTATTCCAAATCAGGATCATATGGGACCCGGGGCTCAACAGGCAGCACAGGGCCCAAGATAGACATGGTGCCAATCCTTCATATGGCATGCCCACCCATCTACTGGAATACTTTAGTCATGCCATTTGACCTATAACTTGCCTTTGGATGTGGGAGGCACCCTAAGGAAACCCTCCAGATCCCCGGGACAACAGGCTAATTCGATATGACACTTTCTTGATAGCTTTTACAACCTCAAATCAGAATAAGTTGGGACATTATGGAAAATACAAATTAAATACACGCAGTGGTTCTTACATTTACTTTGACCTTTACTGGGGCAAAAAGTATTTAGTCGCCACTGTGATTGTGCAAAGTTCTCCTACTAGAAGAGGAGGAGAGGTCTGTAATTTTCATCATAGTGTTACACTTCAACTATGAGAGACAAAATGAAAAAAAATCAGGAAATCACATTGTAGGAATTTTTAAAAAAAAAAATAATTTTTTATTGTCAATCATGGTGGAAAATAAGTATTTGGTCACCAACAAACAAGTAAGATTTTGCTCTCACAGACCTGTAACTTCTCTTTAAGAAGGCTCTTCTGTCCTCCACTCGTTACCTGTATTAATGGCACCTGTTTGAGACCTCATTATCTGTTAATAAAGAAAGACACCTGTCCACAGCCTTTGAGCAGTCCAGACTCCGAACTTCAACCATGGGCAAGACCAATCACTGTTTGAGGACACCAGTAATAAAGTTGTAGTACGCTGCACCGGCTGGGAAGAGTGAATCTCAATAGGCCGCAGGTTGGTTTGAAAACATCAACTGTGGGAGGCAATTGTAAGACAACAAGACCATTGATAATCTCCCTCGATCGGGGCTCCATGAAGATCTCATCCCGTGGGGCTCAAAATGATCATGAGAAACGGTGGAGCAAAAAAATCCCAGAACTACACGGAGGGTCCTGCTGAATGACTGCAAAAGAGCTGGGACCAAAGTACTGGGAACAGGCGTGTCCCCTCTGCTTAAAGACCAACATGTCCCATGCCCGTCTGAAGTTTTGTGCCGATAGAGCATATGAGATCCATAAGAGGAATTTTGGGAGAATATCATGGGGGTCAGAAGTGAAACCAAAATAGAACTTTTTGGTAAAAACTCAACTTCGCCGTGTGGAGGAGGAAGAATCTGAGTTGCGCCATACCTACTGTAACATGGGGTTGAAAACATCATGCTTTGAGGCTGTGCTCTGCAGATGGGACAGGAGACTGATCCGTGTTAAGGGAAGATGAACGGGGCCATGTATCGTGAGATTTTAAGCCAAAACCTCCTTCCATCAGTGGAGAATTGAAGATGGAACGTGGCTGATCTTCCAGCATGACAATGAATCCAAACACAACCGCTCGGGCAACCGAATGAGTGGGCTCCGTAAAAAGCATTTCAAGGTCCTGCATGGCCTAGCCAGTCTCCAGACTCAACCCATAGAAAATGTGTGGAGGGAGTTGAAGTTCCAGGTTTCCCCAAAACTCACTGCTCTAGGGAGATCTGCATGGAGGACTGCGGCCAAAATACCAGCTAACAGTGTGTGCCAACCTGTGAGACTCACAGGAAACGGTTGACCTCTTTCGTGCAACAAGTTACGTTACAAAGTTTTTGAGTTGAACCCAAATTCTTGACCAAATACTTATTTTTCCACCAGTAATTTACAATTAAAGTCTTTAAAAAATAAAATCCTACAATGTGATTTCCCTGGACTTTTTTTTTTTCCATTTTGTCTCTCATAGTTAAGTGAGCTATGATAGAAAATTACAGACCTCTCTCATCTTTTCTAAGTCGAGAACTTGCACACAGTGACTGCTAAATACTTTGTTTGCCCACTGGGGGTATTTCTTGCAGCCAGTATGAACCCAAGTTTTCTGTTTTGTCCAATTTATTTTGTTATTCAACATGTACATCCATTCCTGCTTTAAGACTTGCAACACATTCCCAAAAAAGTTGGGATGGATTAAAGCCATTTAAACATAATTGTTGGCCATTCCTTCTAAACCACACTTAAGATGATCTGACAAATAGGATACTGAGAGTCGTGATGTTTCATTCAGGGTGTTATTTTGTTCCCATTTCTTCCCCAAACGTGGGAAACAGTTCCACAACATTCTGTGTTGGGTAACCAGCAATGTGGTTTGCATTGTCTGTGAAAAATTGGTGTGGACAAAGCCCTAGAAAAGATGTCATCTGGAAGGAACGTATGTTTCCCTCCGCATCTAATAATGTACTTTTCTGCATTAATGCTTTTACCTTTGCCACAAGTGCACTGACAACAGCCCCAGATATAACCCTGACAGACCATAGCTTTTGGACTTTCCTGTAACAGTCTGGATGGTCCTAGTGCTTTGGTCTAGAGCACATAGAGTCGAGTCACGTCCAAGTCATTCAAGTCAATCTATTTATATAGCGCTTTTACAATGGAGCATTGTCCTCAAAGCAACTTACCAAGTTTAGATTATCTCCTATACTACGTCCAATCATCCCAAATTGAGCAATCCTAGGGCGACAGTGGCAAGGAAAACTCCCTGAGTTATAGGAAGAAACCTTGGATGACCAGACTCAAAAAGGGACGCCACCCACCTCCTTGAGCGGCGTAGATGATAGTGTCGTAAGAGCGAAATAAAGTCATCTAGTCAACAAAGTTCGAATAAAAACTGTGAATTATGCCACATCGACATTAAGTGGGCCACTGGTATGATGGGGCTGGAGCTGATGACGGAAGCAGCTTGGTGGAGCTACAGCGGATGAACATCATGTGTGGGGCTGGACTGGTACCGGAACACAGCTTGGAGAGAAACAGAAAATGTAATTAGTTATTGATTAGAGCACATTGTCTAATTACAATCATGATGCCATGTAAATGCCATGATACCCCGGCAGCATTAGCTATAGCAAGCATAGCTAGAAAGAGTGAGAACTGGTAGGAAACACGCCAAGAAGGGATCACATGATACATTTGGCCACCCCCACGGGAGGCAGAAGACAGCAACCCAACGTCTCTGATCACCAATAAGACTCTTTGACGATGAACCCCCACTCTGCCCTTTTTCTAAGGCAAGGATGCACGAGTCAAGATCACAGGACCGAAGCCCAGTTTCAGCCAGACCGCCCACGGTCTACACTGCCCGGTAACTGACAAGCAGGCAGGGCCAGACATTACTCCAGACTCCGCCCCAGTGACCCAAAGCCATGCATCCTGGTCTAATCTAGTCAAAAGCCTGTGTAAATAGGTATGTCTTTAGGCCTAGACTTAAACTTTGAGATGTCTGAGGCCAAACTAAAGTGGAAGTTTATTCCATAGTTGGGGGGCCATGTAAGAAAAACTTTCCCCCTAAGAGTTCACTCAGATAATGTGGGACCAGGCCATGTAGAGCTTTTATAAGTTATAAGAAGTATTTTGTATCAATGCAGAATTTGACTGGTAACCATGCAGTGATGGATATGAACAGGAGTGATATGATCAAATTTTCTAGATTTTCCGTAGTTAGCACCGGGCATAGCTGCTTTCTGAACTCTGAAGTTTATTTATAGATTTACTAGAGCACCAGTAAGTAAGGCGTTACAGTAATCCAACCTTGAGGTTATAAACGCATGAACAAGTTTCTCTGCATCATTAAAAGAGAGGATATTTCTAAGTTTAGCGATATTACGTAATTGAAAGAAAGCAATTCGAGTGATGCTGCTAATGTGCGCATCAAAGGAGAGATCTGAATCAAATGTGACCCCTAAGTTCTTTACAGACGCAAAGAACTTACGTCTGTAAGTTCATTTTTGCCCAAAAAGATATGGAATACTGATTAGTCTGACCACAATACACATTTCAACTGTGTGATGGTACATCCTAGATGGATGACATCACTTCTGAACATGTTTAAATAAGACTACTGTTTTGCACAGTAATGTTTTAAGTGGCATTTGTGAATGTAACTCCGTATTGTAGTGCTTGACTTCCTTGGCCCATGTGGTTCATCAGCTATTGAATGACGATTCTCGATGCAGTTCCATCTGAGGGATCAGAGCTCATGGGTGTTCAGGCTTGCACCCTTGCCCCTTTTAACGCACTTATTACTCTAATTCATGAATCCTTTATGATTTTTATATGGTGTAGAGGAGAAATTTGTAAAGCCCTTCCAGTCTTCTTTGACAACATTATTTTTTACACATTTCAATAATTTTTTCTCACACATTTGTTGACCAACTGGAGATCCTCTGGCCTACTGTTGCCCCTCAGACTGCTGCAATAAGTGGATACTCTGCTTTTGTACACAAATCATGTGATTATAAACCCCTGCTGATATCACCAACTTAAGTGTGTTTCATGGTCTGAAATGCAGGATGGATGTTATAACAAATGAAATGAAGTCGACCCGACACGACATGAAATAATTTGGTTCATACTGAAATTCATACATGAAATCACGTAAATGTAAGACCCTTTATGGTTTTTTTGTTGTTTTAATTTAGGCATTTTCCATACTGGTCCCAACTTCCTGATTTGGGCTTGTATTTACAGGCATTATTTCTGAAGCACGGTGGTCTTTGTAGAAGGCTGTCACCTTTGTCTACCTTCCTAGGACACTCAGTGCCTTTGTTAGACAGATGATGGACGTTGCTTCTGCTTTTAGTCCAGAACAGAAAATCAAATCTCCAAAGCTCCAGGGCTGTGTGACAAAGGAAAACGCACATACACACGTACACACCCATATCGAAGCGCACATTGCCGGATGCGATTGGCTGCTGTTTATTGTTAGTTGGAGCAGCTTGTGTGCTGAGGGCAAGCTTGTGTGTGGCTGGTTATGTCCCCCTACCACGCTCCACACATTGTCCTTAATGCTAGCCACATTTGAACTTAATATTCCATGAAATAAGGCGGCCCATCAGGCCATTGTAATCGCATCAGGTTAATAGAAGTAGTGAAATTATTTGCGCTCGCACTCGTACACTTTATTCTCTTCCCTCCTCTTTGAGGAACCAGGCTGAGTTGCCACACAAGGCTTCGACAGCTTTTCAAATCTTAATAGGCTGTTCATTTCCGAGCTCGGCATGTTTCTCCTCACTCTCTCCCACCCTCCACACCTTGTTTGGCAAAGCTTGCTCTGTCAACATCTTTTCCTTTACGTCCCGCGTCCGATCCCTCTTCTCGCAGCATCAGGCTTGGCTGCTGGGGAGAGGTGATGTCAAGTGGAAGGTAAAGTCACGTAGCTGTGGCTCACTGCTGTACGGTCTTGTTTCTGGGGGCCTGGAGCTGAATGATACTTTCCCTTTCGTCATCTAGTCACCTCTTCTATTCAATCTCTACTTTTTCCTTGTCTCTTCTCCTCATTCTCTACCTCAACTCTGATCCCTTCATCATCAGAACACACTACCTATAGTACAGCAGACCAGGGAACAAGCACAGATATATAGTCCTACTAAACTGCTCACACATGAAGACAATAATTAATATATTATCGTAGACGATACATATCGCACACCCCTACCTGTGAACATGTACCAACTGCTGATCTAGGAACAGGTTCTCCATTCCCGCACGCCATGTACTTCTAAATCTCGTTCTGATCCCAGTTCAGTACTATCATTCAAAGTGTATAAAACCCCAGGCTAGGAGGCAGACCAGCTGTCTCCCCAACCGGTCTGCACTTAAGAGAGGCTCTCCTCTTACACTGACCTGTCTTTACAGGAAGGAACCCAAGCTCCTGAACTTATGATCCTGCTCCCTGTGGTGATCTACACAAGCATGGAAAAAATGCTTTTGTGTTTTTGTTGTAAGACTGGATGTAATCAATTAAATGCGAGACCTTCTTCAATATCATACAAGACACTTGTCGTCTTTCCTGTGTTTACTTCTTGGGAATTTGTAGTATAATGTTCTCTAAATCTCCTAAGAAAATGTCATTGTATTTACTCCCTTAGCCTTCGGTGTTAAGCGGCCAAAATTGCTTTTGAATCAGCGGGGTTTTGTTCAAGTGTGTTTACTGGGTGAAGAGAGGGGTTTTCTCATCATTCACCCCCCATTTGCCAGAGAATTAACAATTAGAACAAATGATCGACTGATTCAGTGTCTCCAACAAATTTTGGCTTTGTCAAATGGGAGAAAATTGCCAGGCTTGAATTAAGAGGGGGGCTTAAGGAAATATAATCAGTGGTCTCAAAATAGTGATTTTTGAAGGGGAAATTATGACTGCAGCGCTATTGAAAGCTAATTTTGAAATAATTACATGGGGCTGTTCTCATGACAGTTGGGAATAATTTGGTAATTGGATTCGGGTTCCATAATTTCATCAAATGATTGTCATTATGTGTGTATAATTATATTTCTGGTGGTCAGATGGCACTGAGGAATGTGCCAGGTCATGTGGCCCAGACTGCGGATTGACCATGTGATTCTGCCAGTCTTGTATATTTTTCTAGTTCTTTCTCGATGCACTTTATCTTTCTCCCTCTCTTTTCCCCTCAGTCCATCTGTTTTCACTTCCCGCTCATAATGTATTTGCGCATTATTCTTTCCGTCCTTAAATCCTTTGCTCAGCACATGCCTAATGTGATATTGCTCCACCCTGTTCTTCACAGCGGGCGGGTGGGCATTTCCTCTTGGCCTATGGCCTTCTGTTTGCCACTTCCTTTCCTGCTCTCTCTTTCTCTTTGTTGGGCCTTCATGGTTCTGTTTCATGTTGCCGTGCATTCCTTCCATACTTTACTGTAGACTACCGTATCAGCCCTCATGGGAGGGGGCCCTTCAACCTTCCCCTGACAGTCACTGCCCCAGTGGCATGAGAAATCGAGGAAATGGACACCATGTGGTGGGTGCAGGTGTGCATTCTTCTCACCATGGCTCACTTGTCATTACGTTGGCATCATTTTCCTTTTAAGTCAACAGTTCTGTGCGTTTTTGAGATTTTAAGTTTTTTTTTTTTTTTTTTTAAACCTTTGGTTGTTAAGCTATAAGTGTTATAGTGAATCGCGAGAGAGGAAGAAAAACCAAAAACTGATAGAATAAAGGTGAGGAGCTACATAGATGTCTGTATGCTGATTTATAGTAGGGCCAAAGTGCAGGGGCCCTGTAGGTGCGCACACAGTGCTTCAAACAGGGATTGCCTGTAGCCTCTGGTGTGATCGTTGACCCAAGGTGAGGCTCCAGTGATTTATCTCTCCCTCTAGTGCCTCATCTTCTCGGCACTACACACCACGATGATGTCCATGCTGCCGGGGGAGCCAGCAAATCGGACAGCCTTTAAGCCCCCGATCGCACCCAAATCCTGCAAAAAGGATTTTGCTAAAACACCAATCTAATGGTGGTCTGAGACTATTGCACAGTACTGTAGATTGGGGCGTATTATAAACCTGAATGATTCTGCTTGTATGAGTATAGAGAAGCACTAGTCTCTTACTGTGTTGGCCAAGCAGCATGGCAGTCCTCCACCGGCTTCTCTCTATGTTGAGTTTGCATGTTCTCCCTGTGTCTGTGTGGGTTTCCTCTGGGTATCCTGGTTCCCTCAGACTAAGGCATGCAGTCTCAAGTGTCCCAGTGTACGTAAGCGAGCATGTGTGCACTGCTTTTAGTCTAGCGGTTAAGGTACTAGACTCTGGACCAGAAGATCTAGGGTTCAAATCCAGCCTCTGCCAAGCTGCCACTGTTGGGTTCTTGAGCAAGGCCCTTAACCCACAATTGCTTGGATTGTAAGACTGTACCAGTTGTAAGTCGCTCTGGATAAGGGCGTCTGCTAAATGCTGTAAATGTAAAATGTGCATGTGCTCTGCAATGAACTACCGCCCTGATTAGGGTTGGTTCCTGTCTTTCGTCCTGTATTGCAGATTAGCCCCACTTGCTGTATAAAGTGAGTAATGGTTTGAGATGCTGACATGCAGCCCTGTGCAAAAGTCTTAGGCCACCATGAGATTTGCTGTATTAGCACTGGTATAATGGCGATATCAGTGTATAACATATTGTCAGTGATTGGACCCAGCAATTTCAAGCTCCCTGTTAACCTCCCAAAAAGTGGTTTCTTGGCTGCTACCCTTACAAAAAGATTGTAGAAGGGTCGACTTGGCATTCAGATGCGACTATTACTCAAGTTTAAGGGGAGGGCACAGTAAATACTTGCCACTGTGGCCTATACAAGCTGTTTTTCTGATTTATCCCCCCCCCAGTTCCTGTACTATTGCATACAAATTCAATATATTTCTGGTTGTATTCTAATAAAGACGCTGAAATAATGACATATGGTCGTTGCATTATAATTGCTAGAACAATAGTATTTCTAATGTAATGATGGCCTAAGACTTTTACACAGTGCTGATCACGTACAGATCAGTATTGTTAAGGCAAATACTTGTTACTAAAAATGGACTTGATGGACTTCATTAAACTCTTGTTTTAATATTGATATTCAGATATTGACTGTACAGAACAATCAACACTCCCTGTCTTTTTCTTTTTCTGTCGCACATATACACACACATACACATTCGTCGTCTCTCCCAGGCCCACAGCTGTCTGAATCTGGGGCTGCCTAATGAGGAAATGTCTCCTCAGCTGAGTGGATTCAGTGCCAACGAGGAACCTGCGGAATCAGCCCAACAGCTTCATCTGTCCGCTGTGTGTGTATATGTGTGCGCCGACGTCCGTGTGTATGCGCGGGACTGTGTGTGCGGAGCGCTTCGCTCCACTCCTAACATATTTCACCGCTTGGGACTGCTGCTGACATCCCCCATGCCCCGGGATTCTTCCGGAGCAGATTTAGAGTGATTTTCAGTGCAATTATACCTGCCAGTTCTGACTGGTAGAGTTGCCCTCCTCAACACTCATGTCTTCATGTTGGGGAGCCCTGTGTGTGCGATTCTCTGGCCCAGACGAGAAGCATGCTGCCAGGCCACAGACCCCACTGCTGTCCTGCTGGTCATGCCGCACTGCGGCGCTCGACATCGTTTGCAGTTAGTGTGGAGTGATGATTATCTCCCAGGCCTGTTGTCTGCTGCCAGGCAGCATTCATCTTGTTGTACCTCTGCTCGTGGGTCTGTGAGTTTGTGTAGCTGCCCATAGGCATACTTAGGATCCTATGTAGACTGGATGACCTTCCTCGTAATGTGTGAATGGAATAGCAACACGCCGCTACTCTACATACATTCACCGGTCACTTTATTAGGTACACATTGCCCTTTTGCTGTCAGTAGTGGAAACATTCCTAAGAGATTTTGGACTATATTGAAATGATAGCATCACGCAGTTGCTCCAGATTTGTCCGCTGAAAATCCATGATGCACATCTCCTGTTCCACCACATCTCAAATGTGCTCTATTGGATTGAGATCTGGTGACTGTGGAGGCCATTTGAATACAGTGAACTCATTGTCATGGTCAAGAAACCAGTTTGCTAAATAGATGGACATGGTCAGCAACAATACTAATGTAGGCTATGGCATTAAAACGATGCTCAATTGGTATTAAAGGGCCCAAAGCGTGCCTAGAAAATATGCCGTAAACCATTACAACACCAGCAGCCTGAACTGTTGATACAAGGCATGATGGATCCATGCTTTCTTTGTTTATGCCAAATTCTGACTAAAATCAAGACTCTTCAGGCCAGACAATGTTCCCTATCTTCTACTGTCCAATTTTGGTGAATCTGTTCCAAGTGTAACCTCAGTTGCTTGTTAGCTGACAGGAGTGACCTGGTGTGGTCTTCTGCTGCAGTAACCTATCTGCTTCAAGGTTTGTGTTGTGCATTCAGAGATACTCTTCTGCATAGTGGTTATTTGAGTTGCTGTTGCCTTTCTATCAGCTCAGTACAGGGTGACCATTGTCCTCTGGCATCAACAAGGCATTTGTTTGCCCAGAAATCTGCCACTCACTTGATATTTTTCCTTTTCCTGGCCATTCTGTGTAAACCCTAGAGCTGTCTGTGTAGGAACATTTCAGAAATACTCAGGCCAACTGACAAGCACCAACAAGCATGCAGCATTCAAGGTCATGTAAATCGCCTTTCTTCCCCATTCTGATGTTTGGTTTTAACTTCAGGAGCTCATCTTGATTATGTCTACATGCCTAAATTACCTGTTTCTGCCATGTGATTGGCGGATGATTTATTTGCATTATTGAACAAGTGTACCTAATAAAATGTAAATGTATGAATGTAAGAATGTAAATAAGCTTTGTTGTCCAGTTCTTTTAAATTGTGATGGTGTGTAAGTTAAACTGATTAGGTCTAGTTCAGCCTTATAATTGCAGGTCTGCAGCTGTTGAGTTCTATGCATATATGGGGGATCTTCTTTGTTCCAAGATCAAGCCAATGGAAGGGCAACGGCAATAAGCATCTCTCCCAGATTCGGTTCCTCTCTGACATTTGGTTGTGTCAATGAGCATTCTCCTCATCCAATGCACATATATCACACCGTATATCAATTTATATTTCCAGCTATAAAACATGGATTGCCTGCATCTCAGCTGCTCCCTGAGCTAATGAGTCCCTGCAGTCCCATGATGTTCGTACCTCTGCAGATGACTGGCCATCTCATAGTAGGGACTACCAATTCTGGATCTGTGTGAAATCTTCCAACTTCACAGCCTGGAGTGTTTGCTTGGAGCAATCTTATAGTGCTGACATTAATGTGTGTGAATATCTGTTTGCAAGTACAGGTTTCCACCACATAACGTCTGCTTGCATATACATCCCTGGTCTGATAGTTATTATACTTATTACATAGTCATTAACCTAGGGTTAGGGTTTAGAAAGATAGAAATGTCGGATTGCTACAAAACTCTGCAAGCAGTTACATCTCAGGCAGATATGTAAATGTTTACAAGTGTGGTCTGCTTAGACACTGGGTCTCGCCACAAGAGGGCATAAAAGTGCTTCCCCAAGTGCTATTTAAAAAAAAGCTCTCAGATTCTACTTTTGGGTTGTGTACCTTTTGGTGAGAGATCATTGACTTCTAGACTTCTCAAAGACATTTGACACTGAGAGGGGAGCATCATTGGACTGAGAGAAGCAGGATGGCCTTTTTGACGAATTGCCCTCCATCTAGGCCGTTCTGACCTAGATGTTAGGAGATGTTGGGAACAGTAGTTCCATGAGGGGACACACACAATGAACAGACTCTGGACGGCCCAGATAGACCACCAATATAGGGGATCGTTTGATCCACTGAGAAGCACGGGCAGGTCCCACAGTTTTGTTGTTCACCATCCAGGCACAGGTGGCACCTTCACTACACACCCCTGTCTTTGCCCTTATGCTTGGCAGAAGTAAATTTGTCACAGAGCCCATTACGTGTCCTGCCATTGACAGCCAGCCACCATTGCCTTTGTTTGCAGTGGTGTCGTGAATGGGAAACCTGGACGAAACCCCGAATAATCGGTTTTGAGTATGGAGATCTCGAACTTCAGTCTTCCCGTTGCTCTGGAGCAACACACTGATCCAACTGCTGGGGTGATGGATGAGGATCTATAGACCCAGCTGCAACGTCTGTGTTCAGTTGTGCCACAGGATGCCATACGGAACCTGTTTGCCTCGATGCTCAACTGTATCTTATCTTGTATCCAGGCTAGAGGAGGCCTAACAGGGTAACTAGAGCCTCCTTTCAATTGTACAGTTTTTACCCCAATAAACTTATCCTTTCAGTGTAATATTGTATGTTTGTCACACTTACAGTGGGGCAAAAAAGTATTTAGTCAGCCACTGATTGCGCACGTTCTCCTACTTAGAAAGATGAGAGAGGTCTGTCATTTTCATCATAGGTACACTTCAACTATGAGAGACAAAAGGGGAAAAAAATCCAGGAAATCACATTGTAGGATTTTTAAAGAATTTAATTGTAAATCATGGTGGAAAATAAGTATTTGGTCAACCACAAACAAGCAAGATTTCTGGCTCTCAACAGATCTTGTAGCAACTTCTTTAAGAAGCTCTTCAGTCCCCTCCACTCGTGACCTGTATTAATGGCAACCTGTTTGACCTCGTTATCTGTATAAAAGTACACCTGTCCACAGCCTCAAAACAGTCAGATTCCAAACTCAACCATGGGCCAAGACCAAAGAGTGTTCGACACCAGGAAGTCAAGTCAAGTCAGATTTATTTAATAACACTTTTTATCCAATGGAGCATTGTCTCAAAGCAACTTTACAAAGTTTAGATTATCTCCTAAATAACTACGTCCAATCCCAAAATTGAGCAAGGGCCTAGGGCGACAGTGGCAAGAAAAAACTCCCTAGTTCTAGGAAGAAACCTTGGGAGGACCAAGACTCAAAGAGGGACCCAACCTCCTTGGGCGGCGTAGATGATAAATCTAAAGAAACTTGTAGACCTGCAGCAGGCTGGGAATAGTGAATCTACAATAGGGCAAGCAGGTTGGTGTGAATAAATTCAACTGTGGGGAGCAATTGTAACAAAATGGAAGACATACAAGACCATTGATAATCTCCTTCCATCTGGGGCCCCACGCAAGATCTCATCCCGTGGGGGTCCAAAATGATCATGAGAACGGTGAGCAAAAATCCCAGAACTACACGGAGGGACCTGAGGAATGACCTGGCAGAGACCTGGGACCAAAGTAACAAAGGCTACCATCAGTAACACACTATGCCGAGAGGGACTCAGATCCTGCAGTGGCAGTTGTGTCCCCCTGCTTATGTCCCCAGGCCGATCTGAAGTTTTGCCGGAGAGCATATGGATGATCCAGAAGAGGATTGGGAGAATATTTCATGTGGTCGATGAAACCAAAATAGAACTTTTTGTGGAGGGAGTTGAAGGTCCGTGTTGCCCAGTGAATGCCCCAAAACATTCACTGCTCTAGAGGAGATCTGAATGGAGGAATGGGCCAAAATAACCAGCCTACAGTGTGCAAACCTGGTGAAGACTTACAGGAAACGTTTGACCTCTGTCATTGCCAACAAAGGTATGTTACCAAAGTATTGAGCTAAACTTTTGTTATTGACCCAAAACTTATTTTCCATCATGATTTACAATTAAATTCTTTAAAAAATCGTACAAATGTTGATTTTCTGGATTTTTTATTTTCCTCATTTTGTTTTCTCATAGTTGAAGTGTACCTATGATGAAAAATTACAGACCTCTCTCATCTTTCCGTGTAGGGAGAACTTACACAATCAGTGGCTGACTACATTACTTTTTTGCCCCACTGTAAGCGTTTCAGAACATCAAAACAATTTAAATATTATTCAAAGACACCAACACAAGTGAACACAAAATGCAGTTTTTAAATGAAGGTGTTTTATATTTAAGGGAGAAAAAAAATTCAAATCTACATGGCTCTGTGTGAAAAAGTGATGGCCCCCTAAACTAAATAACTGGTTGGGCCACCCTTAGCAGCAACAACTGCAACCCAGTTGTTTGTTTGCGATAACTTGCATTGAGTCTTTTACAGCGTTGTGGAGGAATTGGTGGCCACTCATCTTTGCAGAATTGTTGTAATTCAGTCACACTGGAGGGTTTTCCAGCAATGAACGGCCTTTTTTTAAGGTCATGCCACAGCATCTCAAATAGGATTCAGGTCAGGAATTTGACTAGGCCACTCCAAAGTCTTCAGTTTGTTTTTCTTCAGCCATTCAGAGGTGGACTTGCTGGTGTGTTTTGGATCATTGTCCTGCTGCAGAACACAAGTTTCGTTTTCAGCATGAGGTCACGAACAGATGGCCGGGAACATTCTCCTTCAGGGATTTTTTTGGTTAGACAGCAGACATTCATAGTTCCATTTATCCACACGCAAGTCCTTCCAGGTCCTGAAGCAGCAAACACAGCTCCCCACCACCATATTTCACTGTTGGTATAATGTTCTTCTTCTGAAATGCTGTGTACTACAAAACCATATGTTAATGGGAACACACACCTTCCAAAGAGTTTCAACTTTTGTCTCATCAGTCCACAGAATGTTTTCCCAAAAGTCTTGGGGATCATCAAGATCTGTTCTGGAATTATTGAAGATGAGCTTTAATGTTCTTTTTGCTTACCAGTGGTTTTTTCATCTTGGACCTCTCTGCCATGCAGGCCCATTTTTGCTCAGTCTTAACTGAGGCAAGTGAGGCCTGCAGTTTTCTTTGGATGTTGTTGTGGGTTTTTTTGTGAACCTCTTGGATGAGTCGTCGTGCTGCACTCTTTGGGGGTAATTTTGGTCGGCCGGGAAAGTTCACCACTCTTCCATGTTTTTGCATTTATGGATAATGTGGTTCGCTGGAGTCCCAAAGCTTTAGAAATGGCTTTATAACCCTTTCTAGACTGATAGATCTCACTTACTTTCTTTCTAAATTGTTCCTGAATTTCTTTGGATCTCTGCATGATGTGTAGCTTTTAAGGATCTTTTGGTGTACTTCACTTTGTCAGGCAGGTCCTATTTAAGTGATGTCCTGATTGAGAACAGGTGTGGCAATAATCAGGCCTGGGTGTGGCTAAAGACAGTGAACTCAGGTGTGATAAACCATAGTTAAGTTATTAACAACGGGGGCAATCACTTTTCACACATGGCCATATAGGTTTGGCTTTTTTCTCTCTTAATAATAAACACCTTCATTTAAAAACTGCATTTTGTGTTTACTTGTGTTATCTTTGACTAATATTTAAATTGGTTTGATGTTCCAAAACACTTGTGCCAAACATGCAAAAAAAATAGGAAATCAAAAAGGGGGCACTTTTTCACACCACTGTATCATGATTACATTCATAAATGGAAAGTTTCATTCAGTTCCAACAGCTCCTCCTTAGTGGGTTATTTTTTTGTCAGAGTGTAATTTTCATATGAATCAATGCAGCTGTAGAGTGACATAAGATTTTATTCGTCTTATAGAGAATTCATTTGTGGTGATCACTGTTGACATGAAATAAATTAAGTATGGGAAGCATTACAGCATCTTGGCTCTTTAGTCAGTATCGTACACTACCTTGGTTCTCGACCACCTCAGAACTTGTCAAATTCGGTTTTCAACACATTTTGACTAGAAAAATGTATTTTTCGTTGTTTGCTCGGTACTTGGCACATTTGCTTAAACTTGTATGAGTCAAGCCTCATGACTCATTTCAGCCGAATCTCGATTCACGATTCAGTACAGAGTGATTCAGGTTCACAATAGTCCTTCCTCAGTGAAGCTCTGCGCTGTTTAGCGTGTTTTTCATTATTTTTACATCTGCAGTACGTTTACTCTTGGTGCAAATAAGTCTCCATGGATCCTAAAAAGATTAATTGTAACGGCCAACCAAAAGGAAACACAGGCTGAAGTTAGCTTAGCATCTGTGCTAGCGCCTGCTTCACCAATAGAGTAGTTTTTCTTTTATGTTTCGCTTTCAGTCCATTACTCACTAAACTCAGAGGTTTTTCAATAAGCTTTGTGTTCATGATTTTGGCCAACTGTATATTAATGCGAGTGTTTTACTTCTCATAGGCTAAAGTGTGGATTTTCTGGGGGTCTGCAATTGATTAATTCAATTTACATTATTCCCTATGGGAAAAATTAGCTCAGTACTCATCGTTTTCGGTTTTCGACAAGCCTCCTGGAACAAATTAACAGCCAGAACTGAGGCACCACTGTTTAGTTTGGGGCTTGGATGAACTCCAGATCACAGAATGTGCAATTTAACAGAACATTTCATGGATGTTAAGCAATGCATACCTGTATCTATAAGAGAAGGGAAAGCGAAAAGTTAGGCAGGTTATTCACATCTTAAAAACTAACGGAGAAGGTGATGTAGTAGTTATGGGAGGTGGGATGTGGAACGGCATCTGTCTCAGCAGGGCATGGCAATATTCTGTCGTATTCATGCTGTCACTCTAACAGCAAAGGCTGCTGTAATTCCTTTAAGGGGTTCATCGCTCATCTTCTGATTAGCGTCAGCAGTCTAGCCCAGTGTGGAGAATCAGTCTAATTGATGCGCAGTAATGTATTTGTCAACAGGAAGCGGCCCCAGCTGGCCTTGCCTGACAACTGTCGCTGCTTGCATGGCTGATTGTGATTGGTGGAAGGCACACTACGGGCAAGGAGTTGTCGAGATCATGTGTTTCTGTCGTCGTAATGGTTTTCATAACTTCACCTGTAACAAATTGGCCTAGGCATTTACAGGGAGGGGAAAAAATTGCTCGAATGAGATGTACACAATTATTTGATGAGTTTTGGATCTGCATATCCAACCGAGGGAATTGTGACCATTATGGGAAATGCAAACTCCGTGACAGAAATTCGGTGCACAGCAAAAGTGGAGTAACAGATGTAGGAGGCTAGGATTCACATTTACATTTACAGCATTTAGCAGACGCCCTTATCCAGAGCCACTTGCAACTGATACAATCTTACAAACCAAGCAATTGTGGGTTAAGGGCCTTGCTCAAGGACAACAGTGGCAGCTTTGATTTTGAACCCTGGTCCATAGTCCAGTACCTTAACCACAGTCCCACTAGGAGGAGTTGTAGGGACTGTCGTGTCATGTTGTGTGAATATGTTAACATTAATGTAGCTTCTTTAACCAGCTATGTGGACCCAAAGCCGTATTGTGTGTAACCACATTAACACCAACATTGGTATTTAAACCTCAGAATTATAAATGAAGCTCAGGCAATATTAAGGATTGAGGACTTTAAGTTGGCAGCTGAACCCTACTACTTAAATGTACTTTATGGGAGTGTGGAATATTTCATGTGTCCTATCTCAGTCTCATGGTAAAGTGCGGAATGTTGTTGAGACTAGCCCAGGTCCAAACATGTCAGTCTGAGGTAACGTTAATTACAAAATCTGAACGTTTCTTTTTCTATCATTATTGAAATATCAACAGTCCATTCAAACAGAACTAAATCAGGTCCTTTCTGTACATGCCTAAATAAAATATGGCACTCACGTTGGCAAAAACAGAGGAAGGAAAAAACAAGCTCCTGCTCTTCCAGTATCCATCAAGATACTTTTATTTTGAATAGCTGGACATCAATTTGCAAGTGTGCATTTTCGCGATTGCATTACTTAGTATAGTTAGAAATAAGTTTGTTTGAGGGTACATTGAAATATGTTTTCACATTTAATTTTTAAAAAAAATGATAGAATGGATGTTTTTGGCTATAAGTTGAGATATGGAAACAGAATTCATCAGCACCCATTTGCTTCCACAAAAGTTACACTGGCCCTAGTTTGACTAAGACTGTAATATAAGAAAAAAAATTAATTTATAAAATAAGTTAGTATATATCATAATTTATACACATTAGTTCCGGTACCCGCCAATCTGAGAGAGTCTTCCGCCGGTTACATTATGACCATAACGCACTGTGACCGGCCCTCTATTAATTATTAAAACAAACATTTCCGCGGGCACACACGTAACCTGGCATTGAAGCCGCCAAAAAAAAGGCAGCCAAAGTTTATTACTGAGTAAAATGGAAAGTTATCACTTATACAACTATTGGTTTTGGAAAACGATTATGAATTTGGAAGTGAAGCTATTAATGACCAACCCGAGCCAAAAGATTTATCACCTTTAGGATTTGGAAGCGCTGGAAAAGCGAAACGAAGTCAGTACTTTAAATCAATCCGTCTCCCGCGCTCTTAATGGATTCACAGATCGCCTGAAGGAGCAACGAGGACTGAAGATCAGTTTGGTCCCATCAACAAAACATGACTGAATCAGCTCCATCCCTCACCAAAGACGTCGTTTTGCTGACTTAAACTCTGCATCTTTCATTAAAACACCATGCACGGCTAATCGGGCGTTCATTGATCTGAGGGGTTTGTTACTGTTAGTTCCAGAAGCCTCTAACCCAGAGAAGATGCTGATGCTCAATAACTCTGCCCTTACATTTTGGACCTGATAAGGATAACATTAAGAGCTTCATCATACAAATTTGTAATCACTAATCAAACGGGATCCTAGACTTCTTGGTTAGAACACCGGGATCTGACTCCGATTTGCTTCAGTCGATAGAACAGTGGATCTTAGTAACAGCTTACCTGTAAACCCCGCCCATTTTATTTGCTGAATGTAAATAAACTTTCTCTTTAATAAATTAAAACTTACCAATCGATATATTTGTGTTTATTGTCTGAATAATAAACAGTTATGGGTAATTCTGTTCCTAGACTTTAATGCCGCGAGGTAACGATAGAATGGAACTAATTTACCTCGCGGAAGGGTGATAAACGTTTTTTTTTAATCGTTTTTTCTGTCCTTTTTATCTTAAAATCTAACAATAAATGATAACGGAACTGTGGTATAAAAGCAATAAGGCACAAGAGGGGGTGCATTATTGTGAATATATCACAGGAAAGAGGTGTTGTTGTGCCTTATTGCTTTATTATATTTTACAAAAAAAGATTTAGCAATTTTTTGTTTTAGCAATGGTATAATGACCTTATATCATTATTTCACTTTTATTTCACAGTTCATTAGAATACGACCAGAAAGTACAGGAGATTTGCATGCAATATTAAAAACCTGCAAAAATCAGAAAAAAACAGCAACGTTAATTGATTTTTCAATTAATTAATTAATCTTGAGTCAGGAATGGTCTTTTGGAAGGCAGCCAAGAAACCACTTTTTTTCTGGAAGAGGAACAGTGTGAAAATGCCAAGATGTGCTAAAGCTTACAAAGATTTTAATTGAAGGTCATTGAGAAGAGTGTTATGGAGTGACGAATCCAGGTTTGACATTTTTGAGCCCAATCGTGACAATATGGTATATATGGTCAGTATACCATTGCTTAAAGAACAACTCTAATGGTGGCCTAAGACTTTTGCAAAGTACTGTATGTTCTAAATTTGAAAACTGGTAGGTCATGGTGGCGGCATTTGTCTTTGTTTGTTAAATTGGAGACCATTATTGTAGAGGTTTCTATTTTGCATTTTTCTTGAATTGAATATAATGTTTCTTCTTTACAAATCATATAATCAGTGTAACGATTTGAGTGAATATTTGACTTGGGTTCGGTGACTATGGAGGAAAGTCCTTGACAGTCAGAACTCCTTGATCTTGTTTGGTTTTCAAGTAATTCTTGCAAAGCTTTTTTAAGGACAGTTGTTGTAGGTTTACCATTTCAGTGATAATATGAGTAGTATTCATGGTAAAAAATAATAACAGGATATGTACACGAGGAACGCCAAAAAAATTGGCCTTTAATGTCGACCATCGTTACCTTGAATACGAAAAAGGATATTTATATGAATGTTTTTAATTCAAATGACATTGAAGACAGCATTATTACTGCTAGCACGTGCAGTTTACCTCACTCCGAGAGACAAACGGCATTAGTCAACCCAAAGTGTGTTATTTTACCCCACTACAAACTTTGAAGGGGACACGTCCCTCATGTTCCCTAAAACTACACCTATGCTTTGAAGTGTGTTCTGGGTTATTATCCTGCTGCAGTATGAATCCTGTCCCTTATAACTTCCTAGTAGTCTCAGACTGTATCCCCCATTTTATTTGAAGCATATTCGTAAATCCACACAGTTTTATGAAGTGCCGTTAAATAACCCAATGAGAGAGCTACTCTACAGGAAAGTTGTAGCTTTTATGAAAAAGTCCTTGGAAATGGGCCCTCAGTGCCAACACTGGCCGTTTCTCAATTCCAAGTACGCAAACTTTGTACTTTCTACTATGGACTTGTGAGTACATTCTCCCGATGATGGGAGGACGCAGTTTGGTTATTCTACAATTGGAGCGTACTTGGCTATGGAAACAAGACAGTTTACTTTTTACCCCTAGATAAAGTCCTAAAACATCTTGTATAAAGCCTGTCAGTGGTGGAAGAAGTGCTCAGATCTCTTACTTTCCATTGAATAGTTTAATCTACGTGTAACAATGGACTGATCTCATTTAAGCATGAATGAAAACTTAAGTCTTAAACAAGTCTGATTTTAGAAGGGAATTTAATTCTGAACTTCAATTTTTATTAGTTATTTCATATTTAGAATACAGGTTGAATAACTAATACATAATGCATAATAAATACATTAATAATTTTACGTCACATCTCCGAAATCGTATGAGCATTTTTTTATGTAAGCTCTATCTTGACAAACTGTTCGCATAGTTTAATTTTAAACACACCTTCTTGCCTAAAATCTTGTAACTTCATTCCGTGACACAATAACAGTATTAATTTCAAAATTGTACATCCATTTGGGAGTCCTCTCATCCGCCATTACCGAGCTGGCGATGCATTGTGGGATATTTTGCTGTCCAAGTCTGCCCAAGTCTGCTCCGATGCATCCTTGATGATATGGGCGGAGCAAGAGCACATTCAGGGATTTGGAGCGAACTTGGTTAGAAGCGAACTTAGAAATGGAACAGGACTTGGGCTGCCACTGATGACGTTTCACAAGTTCAGAAAAGTACGCATATTGAGAAACGGCCACTGACTGTGGTTAGACTGTGGTGGCCTACTGGTTATGGACTACTGGACCATCGACCAGAAGGTCTAGGGTTCAAATCCCACCTCTGCCAAACTGCCATGCTGGCCCTTAACCCACAAATGCTTGGATTATAAGACTATTATCAGTTGGAAGTTGCTCTGGATAAAAGCGTGTGCTAAATGATGTAAATGTCAATGATCTGTTGTTTCTCTATCCTAGACTCTATAGAGTAACAGCTGCTTCCCAGTCCATATGTAAGGTGTGTGGTGTATGCAGAATGAGGCAGTATGTTGCCCATTGTCCATTCCAGTCTCTGTGTACTTCTCCCAACAGCCAGATACAGAAACCGTACATATTCAAAACACCTGCTTTGAATGCTGTTTACCTGTCAGGGTTTGATTACAATACGCTATGATCAGGTATGTATGAACCCCCTCTCTCGGCTTCCACTGTCACTTTTTTGAGGAGTTTGGAACAGGAGCAGGCAACAAACGCCTCTGTCACTGTTTAATCGAATGTTTCTCACGATTACAGCGGTATCTGGTAATGAATTCTGATAAATTAATGGCTTTATTGTTCCGCTGCCATCGCCGTCTTTGATCAGCGTGCCAATTATGGAAGGTAATTTTCTCTCTCTTCTGCTCTCTCTGAACAAAAGCAAGTTTTTATTGAGTGGAGGGAGTTGACATCAGGGTGACAGATTCTTCTTCACAAAATAAATAAAAAAATAAATAAAATTCTCTCGCTTCTTTGGTTCCAGCGTTACAGCTACACGCGCACACAATTCTCATTGTCTTTCACACTTCGTCCTTTAAGCGCATGAAACGTTGACTCAATCGGAGATGTCACGGAGGGATCTTTAACCTGAATGGAAGCGTTTTGACTCATCTTAGCAGAAATGACGAGGTGATGAGGACGCAGCCCGTCTTTACCCAGGCAGATGTACACAGCCTCTCTCGACTAATGCACAAGTCTAAAAATAAGTAAACAAACTAACGTGCCGTGGAGGGAGCGGTAAGATGGGAGGTGGATATATTATTTCATAAACAATATATGAGATGCTTTTTGCAAGTCAAATCCTTAAAGATTCACTTCTGGCTTCACCTTTCAGTGCCTTTTAAGGTGAAGCGTTGCACGGAAGTGGCGGTGGAATATTGGTAGCCGAGACTGCGCGCCTGTGCATGTGTGAGTGTACGGGGTGTAATAATAAACAGAAAACAGCGCATTAAGGAGATAACAGTTGACATGAAGATTGCAGTCCCCCTCCTCACCCGTGCTCTGAGTGCACTCTTCTCCCTGAAGTGGTCCTGGAGACATTGGCATGCCGAACTTCACTCCTGAGTGCGTCCGTGCCGGCCGACCTCTCGCGTCGATGTTAGCCCACTCGCGTGGAAGCTTCTAGAATCTGCGTAAAACCGTCGGTGAGAGTGGCTGGTAATTAGGCCTCTCTTTTCAGCGAGCCCCCTCCTTCCATCAGCTCCTCTCGCTTATTGAAGTAAGTGCAGATAGGTTGTGACTGACAGCTGTGCAGTGACCTGTGCGCATCAGAGTATCCTGTCTTTATTGGGTTGTCTCCTGTCCCCACTAATGGCCATAGAGGGGCTGAGCCCACAGTTTACCTGACCAGCACTCACAAAGCCTGGTTGCTGGAGTCAACAGGCGGAACAGAATTGCATTAACCTACCACAAATCATAACACACAAACAGATACAAACGCACTGTCCTACATGCAAGTACAAAGTAGCCATTGGTTTGTGTCACATTATTAATTGCATATAACCCACACAGAGAAAGGAATGGGATTCAGGGGATGTCACCCCAGTGCGTATATACAATACTGCCAAAAGTCTTAGGCCGCCATTTGATTAGATGTAGTTTCTTTATTAGAATACAACCAGAAAATACAAGAAATGTGTATGCAGTATTACAAAACTGAAAGCCTCTATAGGCTATAGTGGCAAATATTATTGTGACCGCCACTTACACTTGAGCAGTTGCAGCCTGCCAAGCTGACCCTTCTATAGTCCGAAGAAGCTTGATCAGGAATGGTCTTTTTTCGCAAGGGTAGCAGCCAAGAAAACTTTTGGGAAGGGGGATCGAGTGGAACAGCTACGATATGCTAAAGCTCACAAAGAGTGTGACAAATCCAACAAAGTTTAAAATTTTTGACTTCGAACGTTGACTGTGTTATATATGGCCATATTATCATTGCTAAAACAACAAATGTAATGGTGGGCTAAGACGTTTGCAGAGTGCTGTACATAAAGAATTTCACGTGGATCATTAGATCTATTAGGTTAATCCTGCTCTTGTATTCAGCTCCTACAAAACCCATAAAATATCATCATATCCTGTGAAATTCTGTTTACATTGTACCCATTACATTACACAATTAAAATAACGTTACTTTTCCCAGCTCTTCTTGTACATTATAACCAGTTTAGCAGATGCCTTTTCCAGAACGACTTTTTGGTCCAGTCTTCCAATCCAAGCACTTGTGGTTTTAAGGGTTTTGCTCAAGGATGAACCTGAGAATTCTGTAAGAAATTATGGCCAGTCCTGATAGAGACGCATCCAAACATCCTGATGGCCATAATTAAAGTGAAAGGTGGAAGTACTTTACAAAGTATTAAATGGGGGGCTAATGACTTCACTTGTACTTCTACAGGCACTCTGAGGCACTCTGCAGGAACAGGAACAGGAACAGGAACAGATCCCCTTTGTAAATCAGGGAGCACCTGTACAATACAGCATTAATGCATATAATGCCTTATACAGTGTGGATTTTCTGGGGGTCTGAAACAGATTAATTCTATTTGCTCGGTACTCGTTTTTGGTTCTCGACAAGCCTTCTGGAATGAATTCCCGACGAGAACCGAAGTACCACTGTGTTAATGAAAGCACGAGATAACATTTTGTCATGTACTCTACTATTCAATGCAGTAATTATCTTTGACTTCTATAAAACTTGAAACACTTCAAGAAACGAAAAGGAAGTAGACCGATACCATGTTTTTCTGCCTTTCAATACGGCGATTCTCTTTTCTGTCAGCAGGTGTCGCAAGGGTTCGCTCCTACTAGTTTTCTGTCATTCAGACATGAATTAATGTACACGAGACAGACTTTTATTTCCCATTATAATTCTTAAAACCTTGGCCATTAAAGCCGGCGATCGAATGGACGCTAAACGGCGCACACCTGTATTATCGATGGATGATCATTAGATAAACGTTTTCCATTTCAGTGCAATTTAGTGACGCCCGGTCCCTGCCTCCACACTGTGACTGACAGGGAGTTTAATTTCAATGAGCTGTTTTAAGCAGCAAAGACCAGCACCAGTTTAATTTCCTAACACTTACCAGTAGCTGTGGGGCATGCCACCACGTCTTGATTTATGAGTCTTTAGACACCATTTAGCCGTTCTGGCCTTGTGCCATGCCTTTTTGACAGCCATGTTATCAACTGGCCTTGTTAAGGCCTTGTTAAGACCTCCCTCACCAATTCATCTAAATAGGCTCAGTATTAGACAATGAGTGGTCTGAATTACAGCCTCTTCTTTGTACATAGTCTCAAAGGGTGCGCACGCTTTAATGTCCCTTAAACATTGGAAATCTAGGCCACTGGAGCTGGCAGAGTGATCGCCTGTAGGAAGGAATTAAAAGTGTACACAAATACAAAGAGCGAGCACTTATTGTCATGCCTGCTCATCCACTGATGTCCTTTTCTCCTTTGGTTAGTGTTTGGAGGCCTAATTTATGTGACTTGCTTGGAGCCAGGAGGCATTGCTGCTCATTTCTTGCACCCATTGAAATGTTCATCCACACATGAACTCGCAAACAGGCGTCCCATTGACCCCGACGAGCTACTCGGCCAGCGGTGAGTGCCCTCTCGGACTGCGAGGATAGGTGGAGCAACTCTGCCCCGGCAAGTTTGTTGTTGTTTTTATTTAATCTGCCTTTACTTTCACGTCATATTTTCCAGGCTTTAACTGATGAGAGCCTCAGTGCTGGTGCCCAGTGCAGCGTTGAATGCACTGCCTCTTTCAGACAGGCCCTTATCCACCTCTAATAGGCGTCTCTCTCCTCTGAGGCCTTCAGCTGTGTCAGGCCACTGCTGCCTCGATGCACCTCTGCACTGGGACGCCTTCGCGTAGCCCATTAGTTCTCTTTCCAGGCCTTTCTATTCCCCTCGTACACCACATTCTTTCTCTCTCCATCGCCTTCTTCCCTGGAGCAAAAGACACATCTTTCCCTCACTTAGCCATATTGTGGGGGGGTGCTAACATTTGTCGTGTTGTGTGGTTTTTTTTGTCTTCAGGCTCTTACAAAATGGTAGGGAGGTTGACTTTCCTAAAGTAATTACTTTCTGGTGCAGTCTTTGGAGGCATTTGACTGATAAAGTTTAAAAGACATATGGTGTGATGTCATATTGCACCTTATTTAGTCTTATTTTCTGCTCAGCTGAGTCAGATTGTTCACATAATGTGTGTAGGTCATACATTTAAGGTTGCCAGGTTTCCTTGGGCTCTTAGTTGCAGCTATTCTTTAGGTTACCACCTTCAAACTGAGCACTTGTCTTTTCATCTCCGAGAAAAATGGAGACTAAACAAACAAAATACATATAGATCATAATAAAAATGCAGACAATACAATCTGTAATAAACCATTCACACAGCAAGTTAAAGTGGCCCAAATTCGTTTTTTTCTGTGTGTATATCAAATGCAGCACAGATGTGGTTATCCAGTGGGGAAAAGACCACAACACCTGGATCACTGAGCAGTGGAAGATCACCTGATCAGATCAATCCAGTTTTCTGTTGCACCATGCTGAAAGGAGGGTCAGAATTTGGCATGAATCGATCAATTCTCCCTGTCAGTTGTCAACAGTTCAGCCTTGTGGAGGTGGAGTAACGGTTTGGGGAATGTCTTCTTGGGACACCCTGGGTCCCTTGATATTTATGGATGGATGTTTGCACAGTAGGGTTTACCTACTGTGGCTGACAGTGTATCCCTTCATGACAGAAGGACACTTTTAGCAGAACAGTGCACCATGCCATCGTGAATTGATTTCAGCAACATGAGAGTCCTCCTTGCGTCCCTGGCCTTCAGTATCCAGA
>JAJAGP010003159.1:0-82720 GCA_025084515.1 Ancistrus triradiatus
TAGATATGTAGGAATATATTAATCCAAGTTAGAACGTCTGTGGCTCATATGGTGAAATAAGACACAACCACAATAGGAGGGATTTACTGATGAGTCAGCTTCTCATTGACTAAGTAAGGGCAACTCCTTATGCCCCGCCTCCATCCGCTTACGATTCGGAACATTCAAAAGCAACGCAGCCCGACCGCGTGGTGAGCTAGCTTCAAGTCTCGTGTGTTTGTTTTGTTCGCTTTGTTCTTCAAATCTTTTCTTTGTCTTTTAAAGTTGCAGCTGTTTTGTTATTCGTTTGCTCAAGTTTTCGTGTTTATTTTACGTTAAGTTTCCTGTGTCCAGCAGTATTAAGTAGTTCGGTATCGCCGAATTAGAAGATAGTTAAAAGACCGACCAGCCAAGATCTCCTTCAGTCTCGACCACATCGTAGATTTTTTAAAGTCTGTTGAAGTTCGTGGTGCTAGAAACGCGTCAACTCCACCTTTATCTGTGGCCAAGATAAATTCTGAGTTGTACGCACGCAAAACGTCGAGTAATCGTGAAGCCGCAGCCTAAACTGGGAAGGACGCCATTTCAAGTCACCTCAAGTCAACGTGGTCAAACCATCAGCAAGAAACCAAAGAGCTAAGCCGCTGAGAGGCCTTTTCCGAGCGACGCTGGGCATCGAAAGACGGGCGCCAACGCTCCCCAAATCGTGCTTTTTGGACGGCCGGGGCAGGGTTGAATGCCCCGAACCACTCAAGTGACCTTCCAGGCGAGTACTGTTTATGGCTTTTCTGGGTCCCTGATTCTCGTACCTAGTGTTTGATCTTAAAACCACGCTTCAACATAGACTTATCCACGCCTCAGTAGCTTCTACCATACTATTCACGTTCAACGTAATTAGGGTTACCAGTAACATTGCAACGTTAGTAATTATTGCGTGACCGATAAGTTACATAGAGTCATCTTGGTTTCTGATTTTATTACTGTGATATGTACGCTTGCCATTATTCCCTGTTTCCCATACTGTGATATATACATGTTCATCGTCATTTTATGATTTTAACTCTGTGATACACTCGTTATTACATTAGATAATCTGTTGGTATTGCCTTGTTTGTAGTTAATAAACGTGTTTATAAACCTTTTGAGTTTACCGCCTGGTGTGAGAGTTTCATTCAACAAAGGTCGAGAAATTTACTTTGAATTCACTACGGTGGTGCCCCGTTTTTTATAAAAATTAATCCATTTAAAGTGTAGTCTTAGGTTTGCTACATTATGCATGAGGGTTTGGGGCTCATTATGGATGAGGGTTTGGGGGACATTATGGACGAGGGTTTGGGGGTCGTTATGTTTGAGGGTTTGGGGGTCGAAACGCATGAGGGTTTGGAAGTCGTTATGTTTGAGGGTTTGGGGTCATTATGGATGAGGGTTTGGAGGTCGTTATGGACGAGGGTTTGGGGTCGTTATGGATGAGGCCACCTGCCCCTTTTTTTTTTGTCTTTGCGTCAACGTTACGCTAAACTATCAAAGCTCTTTGTATTCTGAACGGTGGCGAGCTATTATGATGCATGTTTCTCGATCTAAAACTTACAATTCCGATTGAAGGCTCACCCCTAGCTGTGTGTCCTTAGGTTTCATCGGGTAGGTTAGTGGGACCAAGACTTCCTTTTCGCCGCCAACACACTGTCAAAAAGTCTTATCGTCTACCACGCCGGATCCCGGCACCATTAAACAAATGCAGTTTTTACTTGAACAACTAAACAATCCAAACTGTTTCTCTGTATTGAGCTATGCTATCATGCAAGACACCGTGTGTGTGTTTGTGTGTTGTTGGGAATGAACGCTAATTAGGATAAGAGCTCTTCAGCAATAGCAGGTCAGTGTGACTGGGTGCATCTCATAAATCGGCACTGTGTGAAGATAAGCAAACGCATGCAGAGCCAAGCACTAGAACTCGTGAGATTATAAAAACCCAGTCATGGTGGTTGCTGGGACGTCTGTGTTTACGCTGTGTATCGCCGACTGCCTTCATCGGAGGCTCTGTTTTATTCCCTCTCGCCGCTTCCCACCTTTTCATGGGGTTTAGCGTTACTTTACGCGTCATATTATACGCAGTAAAGCAATTGTTAGTAACCTGACGGATTTAGCGATCTTAATTGGCCTTCTTGGCAGCAAATTGATTCCCTCGCGAAGACGGGGTGCCACTGATGCCAGAGGGATTCACAGTGAAGCACTCAAAAAATAAGTAGTTCGGAGTTGGCGATGATCTACAACGAAGGTTTACCAACATGGCTTTGAGTCCGCCGCTCAGGCAGTACTGCCGTGCCCATGTTAAAAGAAAAAGCCACCAAGTACGAACCAGAAGGTGGATTTATATTTACCGAAAGACCTACCGTAATGTTGAGGCACCACTGGAGACCCAGGACAGATCCCACCCGGAATCCAGCCTCTGGCAAACTGGGATGGAACTTTACAAATGCCAGTAATGCCAGGACACTGGAACCAGGACTGAACCAGTGCCAGGGAACTGAGAGCTACAGTCGTATGAAAAAGTTTGGGCACCCCTGATAATTTTCATGATTTTAGTTTATAAATCATTGGTTGTTCACATCAGCAACTTGAGTTAAATATATCATATAGCAGATGAACACCGTGATATTTGAGAAGTGAAATGAAAAGTTTATAGGATTTACAGAAAGTGTGCAGTAATTATTCAAACAAAATTAGGCAGCTGCATAAATTTGGGCACCCCCAACAGAAAAATGACATCAATATTAGTAGATCCTCCTTTTGTAGACATAACAGCCGCTAAACGCTTCCTACAGCTTCCAGTCTGGATTCTGGTTGAAGGTGCTTTGGACCATTCTTCTTTAGAAACATCTCCAGTTCAGTCAGGTTTGATGGTTTCCAAGCAAGGACAGCCCACATTTTCAGTAATATTCATGTCTAGGGACTGAGATGACCATTCCAAAAAACGTTGTACTGGTTCCTCTGCATGAATGCCTTAGTAGATTTTGAGCAGGGTTTGGGGTCGTTGGCCTCGGTGCAAACTTTTGTCGCTGATTCTTGGGACATTGTTCTCAAGAATCTGGAGATATAAACTGGAATCCATGCGACCCTCAACTTTAACAAGATTCCCTAGTACCTGCCCTGGCCACACAGTCCCACAGCATGATGGAACCGCCACCAAATTTTACTGTGGGCAGCAAGTGTTTGTCTTGGGATGCTGTGTTCTTTTTTTTCGCTCCTTGTTATGTCCAAATAACTCAATTTTAGTTTCATCAGTACAACAGCACTTTATTCCAAAAATGAAGCTGGATTGTCCAAATGTGCTGTAGCACAACCTCAAGTGACTCTGTTTGTGGCGTGTCTGCAAAAAAAGGCTTCTTCTGCATTACTCTCCCATACAGCCTCTCCTTGTGCAAAGTGCGCTGTATAGTTGAACGATGAACAGTGACACCCATCTGCAGCAAGATGAGGTTGTAGGTCTTTGGAGGTGGTCTGTGGCTTTGACTATGGACTGTTCTCAAACTTCCTTTCGCCTCTGCCTATCTGAGATTTTCTTGGTCTGCCACTTTCGGGAGTTTCTTAACTAAAAACTGTGCCTGTGGTCTTTCCATTGCCTCACTATGTTCCTCACAGTGGAAAACTGACAGCTGAAATCTCTGAGAGAGCTTTTCCCCTTTCCCTGAACCATGATGATTGAACAACCTTTGTTTTCAGGCCATTTAAGAGTTGTTTTGAGGCTCCCATGTTGCCACTCTTCAGAGAAGATGCAAAGAGGAGAAAAACTTCCAATTGGCCACCTTAACCCCTTTCTCATAGTTGGATTCACTTGTGTATGTAGATCAAGGGTCAATGAGCTTACAAAACAAATTTTGTGTTTCCAATAATTAGTGCTAAAGGTATTCAAATGACAAGGGTGCCCAAAATTTATGCACCTGCCTAATTTTGTTTGAATAATTACTGCACACTTTCTGTAAAACCTATAAACTTAATTTCACTTCTCAAATATCACGGTGTTCATCTGCTATATGATATATTTACCTGAAATTGCTGAGCTGGACAACCAATGATTTATAAAGAAAAATCATGAAAATTATCAGGGGTGCCCAAACTTTTTCATACGACTGTAGGCTTAAATTCCATAGCCTGTCAGACTCTCTACGCCAACGGTGGGAATCACATCTTAGAGATTCGGCATTTGTTCGATCCCCAGTGCTCCTTGAAGTGTGTCAGTCCTGACCCTCGATTTCCAAGCATCGCGTACTGTTTACGTGAAAGCTAAAAAACCTAAAACAGTGCCATCTCGTTTCATTTAGTCCTGCTGTGGTGTTGAATAAAAGGCACCACGTTGTTGTTAAACCTCGATTCTGGACACAGCCGGTCAGTCACCTAGCGGCGTGATGAATTGCAGCTTCAGTCAGCACGAGTGGGAAAAGCACTTAAAGTGTTTTCTGAAATGCACTAGGCTTTATCAAATTTTTCTCCAGCAGCTGGAGGTGCAGATGAATAAATCTCTCACAGGATGAGCGATTCTCTCTCTCTCTCTCTCTCTCTCTCTCTCTCTCTCTCTCTCGCTCTCTCTCTCTCTCTCTCTCTCTCCCTCTCTCTCTCACTCTCCCTGCTGAGTGCACTTCAGCACTTTATAGTGCACTCCGGTTCTTTATAGGGCACTTTTATGAAGCTTTTAGGATGATTTCCTGTCGTGTCAACAAAGCATCAGAGCCGAGCTTCGCCCAGGACGAAGACGAGAAGTGAAGAGTTTGTGGGATTCCTGTCCCTCAGGGAGAGTCATGAGGTGTCGCTGAGCAGGTCAGAGACCTCGTCTGGTCCCAGCCATCTCATCCATTAACACACGCTCGTTAGCTAATCAGATCCAACAAACAACGCAAATAACAACGATGATGATATCATTAAGATATTATCATTATTGTCATTTCATTATTACTACTATTATTATTAGCACGACTATTTATGATTAGGATGATGTTGATTAGTAATATCATTTTTATTATAGTAGTATATTTTTACTATATTAACATTATGATATTTTTTTATTACTACTACATTAGCATGATTATTAATAACATTATTATCATCATTACTATTATTAACATTTTTAATCATCATCATCATCATCATTGTTATTATTAATAATAATATTACTATTATTATTATTATTATTATTATTATTATTATTAACAGCATCGTTATTATTACAACAATTATCATTATTATTATTACTATTTTTACCACAGTTTTTACCCTGACTTTACTTGGAATACATAACTTTACCCTGATTTGTCTTGAACTTCTTAATCATTTTTTTTATTCAGACTTGATTTAAACTTTTTGTTTAATTTCAGCATTTATTTACCCATACCTGTTTTGGTCTAGGTGGTATTTTTTACTTGACCTTTGCTTTGGATATTTTTATTTTATTTTACCCAAACTTGTCTCACACAGCGTAGTGTTTTCGGTCAGAGTTGCCTTGCAGTTGTTTTTACCCTGGACTTGTTTTGTAAGTCAAATTTACTTCTGTAGAACGTTTTACATCGGAGAATTATGTTAAAGCAGCTTTATAGATATCTAGGGCAACACTGGCAAGGAAAAACTACTTAAATATTATAATGTTGAAAGCTTGGAAGACTCAAAAAGGGACCCAACCTGCTTGGGCGGCAGGTATCTAATTAATAAGTTTATAATAATAGCTTAATTACAGAGAAACGCTGTTTAACTGTCCATTTGATGGTCTGTTTGCATTAACGCCCGAGATCTTAAGAATTATAATAGGGAATAAAAATCTGTTTTATATACAGCTAATTCAGGTCTGAATGACAGAAACTAGTATGAGTGAACCCCTGCGACACCTGCTGACAAAAAAAAAATAAAAAATCAGGCTTTGTGTTTATAATTTGGAAGCGACTATAGACCGGTCCTATTAAGGAACAATAACAATAAATATCGAATGAAAGGATTAAATTAACCCTTGATATGTAAGCTTTATTCACAAGCAGCGAGGAAGCCTTTCCATCTGTTGATGTTCCAGCTGGATGGACTCCCTGCCCTTTAAAAAGGTACTTTATAACCATGGCACACACTGGCACACGCACGCGTACACACACACACACACACACACACACACACACACACACACACACACCTCTGCCTGGCAACCCGGAGCAGCACAAACACGAGATAACGTGACAACCTTAATAACGTACATTAATAAATACAGCCCCTGCTGTTTGAGGACGATTTATTAGCTTCCGCATATTTAGACGTTTAATCTTATCCGAGACGGCAGAGAAAGATGAACGGAGGCATCGGCTGCCCATTTTTAATTCCCGAAAAAATGTTAAACAAGGATGCTAAAACGTTTGGGCGCCCTGCCGGATCGGAGCGGCCGATAAAAATGCCGTGCAGTTTACGCACAAAGAGCTGGACAGCTTTAAGAGGTACTGTCGAGATGATTGTTAAGACTTTAACCTTGGAGCCCCCCCACCACGCTTAACAGTTGAGACATCCTTCTCGACGCACAGATCGCATCTCAGGTTTGCTTCCGGTAGTCGGTACGTTATTGTTTCTGCCTTCGTCCCTTCGGTCGGTGTTTAACTGATGAACCTGCACAGATGTTCATCTACTTAAAGAGCAGATTTGATGACTCCTTCGCCGGCTTCACGAAAATAAATAGTAGTTTGACTAATGGGCGAGTGCAAAAACCACACACAAACACAAACACACACACTCACACACACACAAACTGCTCTACCACCTGAACGCACTGACTTTCTAATCGTCTCGCAATTTATTTGTGAAATAATCCTGTAAGAGCGTGATTAAGATGATGTACGCACTCATTAAGCCGTCAACACGATTAGCTTTCTACATTACCGAGAAAAAACTAGAACCTTGGAGCGCTCGTGTGTGTGTGTGTGTGTGTGTGTGTGTGTGTGTGTGTGTGTGGTCAAGTTTATATAGCATTCTGAGAACCACCTGTCCACAGAAAGATTACTTTTTTTCCTTTTACATTTTACTGGATCTTTCGACGCCCACAACTGTCTTTAAAGAGCCAAAAAGATTTGCTTTAGGTTACTGAGGCTACTAAGGTAGCAGGAGGCGGAGCTTGAATTATCAGCAGTAACATTACTTCAATGCAAAGTCCTCACAGTGCCAGAAAGACAAACATGCAGGTGTTTGTGTGTGTGTTTGTGGTCCAGTTGTTGTTGTCTTTGAGGGTCAATTTCCGAGAAAGCTGAAGGAGCACAAGCGAGGCGTGAACATGCTCGCAAATGTGCAAACACACACACACACACACACACACACACAGAGAGAGCAGAGTGAAACCCCTTCGATAGAAGATGACTGACATACAAAGAGAAGCAGAGGAAAATTGTGATGATATAGCATTGTGTGTGTGTGTGTGTGTGCGCGCGTGTGTGTGTGTGTGTGTGTGTGTGTGTGTGTGTGTGTGTGAGAGAGAGAGAGAGAGAGAGAGAGAGAGATAAAATTAAGACAGGCGGTAGCTACATTTACATGCATAATAAATCAATAACCTGACAGACCAATCAACCAAAATAATATAAATGGACTACGTTTAATCTAAATTAGAATTAACTGACTGGGGTTTAATCATCCTAAAATGATCCTGCACTTATCCTACACTGATCCCCTACTGATCCTGCAATGATCCCACACTGATCCCACACTCATCCTGCATAGATCCCACACTGATCCCTTCTGACCCTGTAATGATCCCATAATGATCCCACACTGACCCCACACTCATCCTGCATAGATCCCACACTGATCCCTTCTGACCCTGTAATGATCCCATAATGATCCCACACTGATCCCAAACTCGTCCCATACCGATCCTGTAATTATCCCACAATGTTCCCATACTGATCCCACACTCATTCAACACAATCCCATACACACACCAGACTGTTCCTACAACAATCCCATACTCATCCCTCACAGATCCCATAACGAGCCCACACTGACCCCACAGTGATCGAGTGTAACCACGGAGGGGAGTTTAATCTAATCCCATACACATCCCACAATAACCCAACATTTATCCCACACACATCCCATTGATACTGATCCCACACCAATTCCATACTAGTCCCATACGGACCTCATACTGACCAGCTACTGGACCAGCACCGATCCCATACTGCGGATATACAAATCCCTTACACCTTATACTTTTCCAACACTGATCTGAACTATACGACACTGCTCCAGAGTCTGAAGTGTGTATTCACTATTGATCACACCAACAGGTGCACACAGGGGCTTAGTCGATGCCCCAAACGTGTTGCTCTGTCCCATTTCGCTGCACCAGCAGCAATCTGGTAAGAGCTCGGGGGAGGCTGATGCTCAGCCAATGTGGAAGCTCTGCTCCATACAGTCAGTTATTGGATGAGAAACAGCAGAGACTAAACCGAGAGAAGATGGGATAAAAACAAGAAGACACCAGAGACACGATTTAGATGGAAATGCAGGATTTTATTGGAGGAGATGCAGAGAGAGAGACCAGAGGAGAGAGAAGAGGAGAGTCGGAGATGGGTAACCAAGCAAGGGCAGAAATCACAGAAAGGGGGGAAGTTTGGGGCTGATGGAAGTGATTGAAGTGATAAAGGACACTTAAGTGTCCAAAGTGCTGAGAAACGCAAAGTGGGTATCAGATCAACCTGCAGCAGTACCTGAGTCAGCTCTTTAAACACACACACACACACACACACACACAGTGTAAGAATTGATGCAGCACTTGCAGCAGCTGTACACCTGTCACCGACTGAACAACACATCTGCAATGTAGATCTGTGTGTGTGTGTGTGTGTGTCTCTGTCTAACAGGGAGAAACTTTCGGCAACAACAGGGTTAGAAACTCACACAGACACACACAAGCGCAACTATTTGTCCATTACTTTCCATTGCAGTTTTATAACATAAAAAGGCAATTTTGCTTATGAGGACCAGCAAAAATGTCCCCAAAAGTTAGAAAATGGCAGATATTGTTATCCTTGTGGGGACATCTGGTCCTCACACACAGACTTGGTAAACATACCTTTAGGGGGACTTCCACTGACATAACGATCCATGTAGCTTAGTAATGCCACTCCTACATCTAACCATAACCTCAGTAACCTAAAGCAAATCGTTTGGTTCTTTTGTTGTTATTTTGTCTAATAAAGTTGAATTTCTGTGGGGGGTAAAAGGGCAATTTTGCTTATGAAAAGCAGCAAAAATGTCACCACTTCTGTCCTAATGGGGACTTCCATTGATATAATGATTTTACTGTAAAGTAACCTCAGTAACCGAAAGCAACTCTTTTGGTTCTTTTTTTTTTTAAATATAAAGAGATGTATAAAAATTGTAGTTTTGTGGAAAAAGGCAATTTTGCTATGAGAACCAGCAAAAATGTCTCCACAAGGTCAAAAAAATGCAGTTATTTCAATCCTTGTGGGGACATCTGGTCCCCTCACACACACAGCCTTGGTAAACAAACCTTTGTGAGGACTTCCGCTGACATAACGTTTGCTGTAGCTTAACCTCAGTAACCTTCTTGATGCACGCTCAGAAATGTTTCTTCACTCCTCCAAGTGCCTTCTTCAGTCTTTCGGTTTGTAAGCTAAAAGCTGGAGTTTTTCCAAACACGCAATTCAAGTTTTAGGACCAGCAAAACGTCCCTGCAAGGTCAAAAAGGTCTGACGTTTCCATCTATCCCACCCATTCTGGGCACATCTAGTCCCCACTAAAAGGCGGCAGACACACACTCACACAGCGTTTCACCTTTCAGTCCTGTCCTGCGTTCATTAACAGGTGTCATGAATTCATGCAAAAGTCCAGACATTAAAAGTTAATTGCTCCTGAATTGTGGCAGCGTGTCATGTTTAAGTGCTGCTGCTGTGTAAACGTGACCAGGGAAAAGCCCGAACATGTAAATCACCCTGTGTAACGTTGGTGAGGTGAATGGAGAGGTGAGACGAACGCAGGTTACTGAAAAAGGAGGATTTATTGAACAAAAAGGCAACACAGCGAAAATAACAGGCGGCGAGGACCGAAAACGGGTGTACAACGTAAAAGGGCCGAAGCCGGAAAACAGGTATGGAAAAAACACGAAAACGGATGGGAAACATAAACTACGCAGAAGGTGCAAAACGGGTGGAAACTAAACAAAACACGGAAGTAAACAAAACGGGCTATACCTGAACGGAAAGGAGGTGGCCAGGGAACGAAGAGTAGCGAAGGGACTCGGGACATGCAGCGGAGCGCGTAGGGACGCGATAGGCGGCGAGGCGCGTAGGGACGCGATAGGCGGCGAGGCGCGTACGGACACGATAGGCGGCGAGGCGCGTAGGGACGCGATAGGCGGCGAGGCGCGCAGGGACGCGATAGGCGGCGAAGCGCGTACGGACGCGATAGGCGGCGAGGCGCGTAGGGACGCGATAGGCGGCGAGGCGCGTAGGGACGCGACGGGCATGGAGTACCATCAATAATCCGCGACCAGAGTCTCTCACGGGCGCTCCTTTATAGGAAGCCCCACAGCTGAACACGATCAGAGTGATGGAGGTGGAGCTTCCTGATTGGTCCGTGTAACGGCAGAGGTGGTGCGCGCTGCCATGGCGCGTGACACCCTGGATGCAAACTTTCTGAAGCGGGACTTCCCAATACAACGTGGGGACGCAGTAAATTCAGTAACGAGGGATCCGAGCCATAAGAAACTTGGCACTGACAAACTCCTTTCTAGTTTTTATTGCTTTGCTGGGCACAGGCCATTACAGAAAGCTTTTACTCGTAGGTAAAATAAAAAGGTCCACCTGTATTTTATGCAGCTGGCTCGATCGGCGCACTAACAGATTATATTGATTTGCAGATTTATAAATGTAATAGGAACGGTGCGGTGCATGAAAACAGGCTTTCATTTCTGCTTTTTACATCACTCTGAAAATGAAGTGGGGGAACTGAGGCGCAATTTAAGGCCCCGCGTATTCCCGAGTCCTCCGAGGCGCCAGGCCGGCTCTGTTATTAAGAGCCAATCGTATATGCGAGACCTCGAACCTTTAAGCGAAGTGCATTAAGACTGAGGAAGGAATTGATTTTAAGAAAGAGACGCGTTCCTTATTGGAACTCCGTCGGCGACACTTAAGCTGTAACCTATCGTTTATTTTACAGAATGAACAGAATGATCCTCAGACGTTCCCCTCCTTCAGACAGTCAACTGCACCTGTGAGACTCATCATAATAATAATAATAATGATAATAATAATAATAATAATAGACTGTTTCTGCTGCTGCTCCATGAAGCAGCACACTCTTATTCTCTAATTACACACCACAAAATAAAACCTCATGCACCGAGGCATCCCGCTTTTTCAAAAGCTACACACCCACTGCATGTTTCTTACGCTAAGCTCATCTCCACTGATCCACCTTAAAACAAACATAAACGCGCACCAGCGGACGAACTGCAGACTGGAAGACCGAGTTCAATAAAAGTTCCGAAACTCATTTGCGTCCGTACTGAAAACTAGCTCTTCTAGATGATTCAGCACAAATTATAGATGAAGGCGTTATTGATTTTGTTCTCGCAGAACTCGGAGGAAAGCATAAATGGGACAGGAAGGAGAAGTTATGGAAGATATTAAGTGTTTTCCATCAATGATTCATAATTAAACGGTTTCGAAGCTTGAAAACTTTGGAAAGCAAGAAGTTTAAAAACTTCGGAGCCTCTCTGAACACTGCATTAATACATCTAGAGACAGCGAGACGGGCAGAGAGGAATACAGTCAGAAATGGACAGACACGCACTTATTCAGCCAATCATAATCAGATTTCTGCAGATAGTAAAGGGAAAAACGCAGTGCTGTTGCCAGGTCTGCTTATTCTAAGCGACTATGAGCTTTTTCTATAAAGTCATTTACAGATATTGGTAGTCATGTGTTTCAGGTTTCGGGGCTTGTTTACAAGGTATTATAAGGTTTATAAGGTAAGCTGCGTATTTGGGTTTGCTCCCTGATCCTGTCTTGCTCTCCAGACAAATAGATCAGCAGACAAGCTGTTAGACAGGTAAAGACAGACAGCTAGTGATTTATTCTTTTATAAGGACAGAGAGACAGACTGTATTAAAGCATCTTATCCTAATAACCAATCCCTCCAGTCCTACACCATTAGTGACCACCATTGTCCTCTGTGTGTGTGTGTGTGTGTGTGTGTGTGTGTGTGTGTGTGTGTAACAGAGTGCCTGTCAAACACACACAGAGCGTACAAGGCTTATTATCCACTGTTCACCTTCAGCTTCCACCAACCTTTGATTCAGCTCCATTATTGTATTTCTTTTTTAAATTCCTTTTCTTTTCTCGGCGTGCGCGCCGAACCCGTCACGTTCCCCTGCAGCGCTCCAGCCGAATGCCAATTCGACATGAGAGTAAAATACAAAATTACCCAGGTTGAATCAGCTTAACCTCGCGATGAAAATCCGAGAGTGATCTTCAACTGACGAACTAGAACCTTTAACCGATGTCGATTCAGCCAAAGAAATGTTAAGAAATGCTATTGGAAACCCTGTTTGAGTTCACAGTTTGATTGTTTTTTCTCCTTGTTTTTACTTCTGTAGTGTAAACAAGGCAAAACAACGCACTTTTCTTGTATAAGCTTTTAAACCCAAAAAACCCCTGAAGCTGAAATGACTAAACAGAGGTTTAAAACTAAATAAAACACTGCACCAGCACCACATCTTTAATAAGCAAGTGAAAACATTCCTTTTTCCTGAAGAATAACAATTCAAAATAATGTGTACATTTGGTGAATAAATGCCCCTGTGAGCGCCCTCTGGTGTTCAAAACTGAAACTGCGTTAGACGGCATAAAAACAGAACGCATAATCCAGCTCGAAAAAAAGGGGACGATGCATTGTGTATGAAACTATTATTATTATGTGTTCTTGATTGTAGCGCCATTAAATGCATTTCCATTTTTGAACACCAGAGGGTGTGTTCATACTCAGTGAGAATCCTTAACTGCAGTGGACTAAACTTTTATTGCACTAAAGTTTTGTACAACAAAAGTACACCTTGTTACTATTCGTCAGGGGAAAAAAAAGAACATTTTCGTTCAGTTATTTAAGATATCTTGAAGTTACAGATGAGCATTTTGTTTACAATTTTAAACCTCCCAGTGTTTTCTTTTTTTTAAATGCATTCAAGCAAATGTGCATTGTTTTGTCACAGTATCGAGTCGTGAGTAGAATGCATCGTTACACTCGTATTAGTAAGTCAGTCCAGTGCTAAGCCTGTGGTCTGCTCTCTGACCTTCAGCTTCTGTAAATTCAAACGTGACCCCTCGCCTACAAAACAAGATAGACGGAGCTCTGCTTGATACAGGGACGGATGAGGACAAACAAGTGCAGGATAGCGGCGGCTTGTTTGACACGTCTTATTTCCAGAAGGTCAATTTCACAGCGGTCCTTTTTGTTGCGAAATCAAACTGACTAATGTACGTACCACACTTACACACACACACACACACACACCAACACACACACCGCAACTGCACAATCCCATCTCCCAAGAGCACTGCTCTATCAGCAGATCTATATTTGTATCTGTCGGACTGTCGGCTGTTTCCCCTGCAGCATCGATAAAATCCTATCCACCTGTCCTGCTGTTTGTACCGTCAGCCGCCCATTTATACATCCATCTGACTAACCGTCTGCGTTCTTCTTCTTTTTTTTTAACGTGTGCTTATGCCATCATTCAACCGTATAACAACCTCAGCCTCTAATCCATCTGTCCATCTCCATGTCCATCCATCCATCCATCCATCCACCTAACGTGTTCGTTTCTTTACAGTTCCTTCTTTTGCCGCTACGTGATATTCGTAGCTATGGGCTGGGTCTAAAATGGTCCCTACTTACTATTCCCTATATTCTACGTACCATATAAAGTGGTGCTTGAAAGTTTGTGAACCCTTTAGAACTTTCTGTATCTCCGCAAAAATATGACCTAAAACATCATCTGATTTTCACACAAGTCCTAAAATTAAATAAAGAGAACCCACTTAAACAAATGAGATAAAAATATTATACTTAGTCATTTATTTATTGGGGAAAATGATCCAATATTACATATTAGTGAGTGGCAAAAGTATGTGACCCTTTGCTTTCAGTATCTGGTGTGACCCCCCTGTGCAGCAAAATAACTGCAACTAAACGTTCCCTGTAACTGCACACCGGCTTGGAGGCAACTTTAGCCCATTCCTCCGTACAGAACAGCTTCAGCTCTGGGATGTTGGTGGGTTTCCTAACATTAGCTGCTCACTTCAGCGGTCCTTCCACAACATTTCCATTGGATTAAGGTCAGGACTTTGACTTGGTTCATTCCAAACATGAACTTTATTCTTCTGTAACCATTCTTTGGTAGAAACGGCTTGTGTGCTTATGGTCGCTGTCTAGCTGCATGACCCACCTTCTTTTGAGATTCAAGCTCATGGACAGATGTCCCTGACATTTTCCTTTAGAAATTCTCTGATATCATTCAGAATTCATTGTTCCAATCAGTGATGGCAAGCCGTCCTGCCCAGATGCAGCAAAACAGGCCCAAACCATGAATACTACCGAAGCCACCATGTTTTCACAGATGGGATAAGGTTCTTATGCTGGAATGCAGTGTTTTCCTTTCTCCAAAAATAACGCTTTTCTTTTAACACCAAAAAGTTCTATTTTGGTCTCATCCGTCCACAAAACATTCTTCAATAGGCCTTCTGGCTCGTCCACGTGATCTTTAGCAAACTGCAGACGAGCAGCAATTGTTCTTTTTGGAGAGCAGTGGCTTTGTCCTTTTTTTAACCATTGTTGTTCAGTGTTCTTCTGATGGTGGACTCATGAACATTAACATTAGCCAATGTGAGAGAGGCCTTCAGTTGATTAGAAGTTACCCTGGGGTCCTTTGTGACCTCGCCAACTATTACACACCTTGCCCTTGGAGTGATCTTTGTTGGTTGACCACTCCTGGGGAGGGTAACAATGGTCTTGAATTTCCTCCATTTGTACACAATCTGTCTGACTGTGGATTGGTGGAGTCCAAACTCTTTAGAGATGGTTTTGTAACCTTTTCCAGCCTGAAGTTTGTTTTTCTGAAGTCCTCAGAAATCTCCTTTGTTCGTGCCATGATACACTTCCACAAACATGTGCTGCAAAGAGCAGACTTTAATAGATCTCTGTTCTGTAAATAAAACAGGGTACCCACTCACACCTGATTGTCATCCCATTGATTGAAACAGGAGGTGGAAGGAAAGTATCGGTGAGGGAATGGGACATGTGCTGCAAAGAGCAGACTTAAATAGATCTCTGTTCTGTAAATAAAAACAGGGTACCCACTCACACCTGATTTGTCATCCCATTGATTGAAACAACACCGCCTCTAATTTCACCTTCAAATTAACTGCTAATCCTAGAGGTTCACATACTTTTGCCACTCACTAATATGTAATATTCGATCATTTTCCTCAATAAATAAATGACCAAGTATAATGTTTTTGTGTCATTTGTCGCAAAGTATCTACTTTTAGGACTGGTGTGAAAGTCTGATGATGTTTTAGATCATATTTATGCAGGAATATAGAAAATTCTAAAGGGCTCACAAATTTTCAAGCACCACTGTATGGGTAAGCCCGACTCAAGATTTTTAGACTTTATTATGGGAATCCGATAATAAACATTTATACATGTTCAGTATTAAGCGTGTTTAAGATAGGGATGCACCGATCCGACTTTTTCAGTTCCGATACCGATACCTAAATTTGCTTAATGAGGACACCGCTCGACACTGAGGATCCACGAGGAGAGGTGGGATTTAAATTTTAAGCTCATGTATAGATGAGACTGTTCCATCTCGGTTGATGTGTTTAGAGGCTTTCCGTAAGTTCCTCATCTTTCTGCTACTTATTTTATACTTATTTTATAAAAGCCATTATGTACATGATCCTGTCCTATTGTAAGTGGTACTCATTTTATTCTCGTTAAGCTATAACTATCGAAACTACACAGGTTCTTGTGGCTGATCGTCCGTGTTCCTAATATCATCCGTCAAACAAAAGCATCACTTGTTAGAGACGCTATTTTCGGCGGAAGGTAACGCGCTCGTTAAACAGCACGCAGCTGTAAAACAAAAACATCTATTAAGTGCTCAAACTGGAAGCCGTTGCTGTGCTATAAACCAGTCCAGAGCTGAGCAGCAGAGCAGAAATGGCTTAACGTTCTAAATATTCTATTAAAAGCGCGCTATAAATCACCTCGGCAGCGGAGCCGCTCCGGCTAAAGAAACCCCATTTCCCCAGCTTGCCATCTTCTCAACGAGACACCCAGGGCTGATTTATATCTGCGAGCAGGGAAGTCACACCGATGGAATCACGGTCAGTGCTCAGTCCAAACAGTTTTGGATGGCATGGACCGCTGGTGCCACTTCTGTCAAACTTCAGCCAGCGTTAAGCAGCGCGAAAGCCTGCTTCAGAGAGGTCACACTGAGCACGCCGAATGTTGTGACAAGCAACGCTCAAGAGTTAACGCATTACGGTTTTAGTCAAAAGCACTTAAGAGAGAATGATTTCAAGACATGCTCCAACCTTGATTACATTAGTACACTAAACAGCCAAAACTATGTGGACGCCTCAGTATCACTCCAATCCACTGGCTTTGGATAGAGCCCTGTGAAATCCGTTTGATTTTTTTCCCCCTTTTTTTTTCTGAGGTTTTTCTTTCCCCCGACCATTCTGATTTTCAGGTTTAACAGTGCCTTTCTTTAAGAATATCTAAGAAAATAACTACAAATCAAACAGACAGTAGCAAAATGGTACCTTTGTATTTAATGAAATGGCTATAACAATTAGCAACATCAAAAAAGGATATGCAGTGGAACCTCAGAATTCAAATACCAGAACAATTCATTCCCCCATATCCCTGATCTTCCAAAGACGACGCATGTATATACCGTCCGTACAACCCAAAACAGGAACCAGGGCGCCATCACAGGCATATTGTGTACATTATTGCTGTTTTTCCATCACTGTGCTATCTGGCTTGCTGTGTTTTCTTTGTGGTACTTCCTTTTAAGGTGGCCAGACGGGTTTGTCATTTCTATCCGATGTGCCAAACTTGTCTTTATTATGTTTTTATCCTCAGCTCCTTGTGTTGCCAAACAAACTGTGAGCTGGACCGGCTGTTTAATTGGATTATTCGGCTGCGTCTGGCCCTTTCCAGTTCGCTCACCCTGGATGGGGGTCGAGGTCAGGAATCTAGGTTTGAGGTTTTCCTGTAGTCACACCTAATGGAAGCAGCCAAAGCCACCAGCTTTGGGCCATTAAGACCTGGCACTATGATTTTCTTGGCATCAGGGCAACCCTGAGTCACCAATCAGGCTACCAGATGGTAAGGCTCGATTCATCAACCTTCAATGGCCAACTCCTGCTGATCTTAGATGTGGGTGTAGATGCTTCACCATGGAAATGCAATCCATCGAATCAAGAAGCAACCCAAAACATCACCAAACCGCCAGCTCGAAAGCTCTACCAAAACACACTGGCACTAGGGCACATCTTCCAAACCCAGATTTATCCATCAGACTGCAAGGTGGCGAAGCGAGCGAGTCCCAAGGCCAACGTTGGCATTACCTGTGTAAATCGTCGAATGTGTGTAGCTGTTTGGCCTTGGCTCTGCCAAAGGCTGGAACTACAGCTCCAGATGGTAACGCTTGATTCCTCACTGCTCTAGGGTCCAACGAACAGCTTGGCATTGCATGCAATGACCTTAGATGTCATCCAATCAAAGAAGTCCATCAGAAGCAACCGAAACAAACCGTATCGTTCAATTATCCAAGCTCCTCCAGCTCCTGGCACTACTGCACGCTTGGCATCTTCCAATCCCAGATTTATCCATCAGACTGCCAGATGGTGAAGCAAGATTCATCGGTACAGAAAGTCCATAGGTCCATAGGCCTCCATGAGGCTGAAACAGGTCCCGTTCCCAAAAGGATCCCAAGTCATTAAGGGCTGGTGCAGACCACTTCCTCATTATTTAAGCTAACCCAAATGTGGCACTTCTGGCATCTTCCAAACCCGGATTCATCCATCCAACTCCCTGACGACGAAGCTCGGTTCGCCGCTGCTCATTCCACTTGCCAGCGCTTGGCATCCCGCGTCATTTTGACGCTCGTGTGTGCGTCTCTCCTACGGAGAAGGGGCTTGATGGCGCGGGTTTCGTGGGGCCGTACGTCTTCGCACCCGAGCTCCCGCGGCTCCTCGGCGGTCGCACTTGACAGCACCACTCGTGATTGACCGTGGCAGCTCTCGCGCGGATTTGATTAAGCTGGCTTGCCGGGAGAGGCGGGGCCAGGCTGAAAGTCACGGAGTTCTTCAGCGCTGCCAATATTTATCTATGGAGATTGCCCCGTGGCGCAATTGATTTTATTCACCTGTTAGCGCCGGACGAAATGCATTAGTTAAGGGCGCCTACATACTTTGGACCAAGGCCATGACTCCTTCGCATGAATAATAACACAGCAGAAAGAGCGAGAGAGAGATTAAAGGTCAACAAGAAGAGAGACGTCTAACGTGAGCAGCGGGACTACATAGTGCAGCTTAGCTTTATCTGCATAGACACTCAGCGCTCATTTAATCCTCGGAGGGACATGGTGTGTGTGTGTGTGTGGGTGTGTGTCTGTGTGTGTGTGTGGGTCTGAGAAAGAGAGAGAGTGATAGAGAAAAAGAAGGGAGGATGTAAATAACAAACGTGTTTCCCTGAAATCCCATTTAAAACCTGGCTAATGTTCCAATAAGGAAACGAGCCAAACTAAGGCACTAACACACACACACACACACACACACACACACACACACCAATTTACAACCAAATTACCCCCAGATCTTTACAAATCCCATGTTTAACACTTCCCCTTGGTTGACTCTCCATTTCTACGTTGTTCCATTATCGCGTCGGCTATAGCTCATTGGATGAGCTTCCGGAAAACCTTCCGATTTATTATTCGCTGGCCTCAAACATTTACACCGCCTGAAAACGGAACCGAAAAAGCTCCAAAACTGGCACTTTTATTCCCGCCGAGCTTCTCCAGAGATATGCACAGCGCACCCACCAGCTACTTTCACCCTTCGAACAGCATTTGCCCGCCGGCACAACCGAGAATCAAGAGAAACCACGCGACGACGCGTCGATATCCGATCTGGATCCGATCGGACTCCAGGAGGACCTTTCGTGGCCGCGTATCACCAGAACTGCCATCACTCACCTTCCTGCACGGCCTGGAAGGGATTGTCAGGCTCGATGAGTTTGACGGAGTGTGTAACGCGCTCGTTCTGCAGGATGTCCTCACTCAGGCTCAGGTCGGAGATGGCCAGCTGAAAAATCTCCGTATCCCGAGGCGCGTCCTGCTCGAAGATGGCTCCTGCGAAAAAAAACAAAAACAAACACTAAACACCACTTTTCAAACACCAGGAGCAGTTCTGCTATTGAAGCACACGAGCGCGAGTTTACATAAGGGTTGTGGTTTGGGCGAAGACGACCCCGATCCAGGGCAGACCCAGACCTTGCTGGATGGATTAGATCTCACAGTGAGCTTGGGGACTTTGGCTGACCTTCTCAGAAGGAAAATAAAGACCAACCCGAGAACCCCAAGTGAGCCTTGTTGTCTCAAAAGCTGAATCTGCTAGATATACGTTAAATACGATTTTAAAAGCACATTTTCGGCGCACTTGTGGGTGGCATTAACGCCTCGGTGTCTGCCCAAATTTGGTGGGTCCATGGCTAAGGATCCCCCCACTAATCAGCCCACTTCACAGCAGGTTTCAGGTTCAAATCCCAGACCTGCCAAGCTGTCAAACTTCAACTAGATTTTACCTGGGTTGCCAGATTACACCCGCAACACAAGCAGGCTTCATGCGAGGCATCGGATTCCTTTTGTTTGACCGGTACACGGAACTTACAGAACACCTGGCAACCTTGTATGATAAAGCAGACAGAGCTCTCAGTGCGCTATGGTGTTTGACGGTAAATTCTGGGCTTGTGTTTGGATTTTAAGAGCTAAAATACATTGTTAAATATATATATCTATAGTGTTTTTACCCCCACGCTGTTCTCGAAGCGGGGCCGAACAACAGAGGAGTGCAAGATTGGAAATTGAATCATTCGCTTCATTACACCGAGCTGCCGCGACCGCACACAATTCGGCGCAGAAACATTTCTGGAGATACACAGTCCCTTTGTAGGCCTCTCTATATCTTTAGCCCTCTCTTCTCTATAGTTCTGTCATTTTTCCATTTTCTCTTTTTATCTTCGCCGCGCCGGCCTTTTTTCTGTACTCTTTTTTTTTTTTAAACGAGGTTTCCTATCTGTAGGTAGATCTTTCTCTCTGCGTTTTATCCCTTCATCCTTTTCGATCAGCTGTCCCATTTTTTTCTACCTTATCTTAATCTGCCAGAGGATTTGACTCACGAACCGACGCACTGATGGCTAAATTGTTACCTGTACATGTTAAGAAGATATAAAACGTACTACAATTACAGAACACGATCCTACGGCCCTCTCTCTCGGTTTCTATCTTTTTTCCCTCTCCTAAGTGTGAGCTATGTATGTGTATAGCGCCGGAGATAAATGAGTGGGAGAAATGTGTTACGGAGGGGAACAGCACACGGTCCCACGATTAATTCTGCTAACAACAACCGGCCGTAGCGCCAGACAAGACCTGCACATGTATACAGATCAATACGAGTGCACCAACCATAACACAGATCACTGAACATGCTTTGTAACATCACACGACCCCAAACACAGAAGTCTTTTTTATTGTGTTTAACCTGCGTCTGTTTGCCGTGCTTCTTCTTTCTTTGCTGTTAGTCCTGTTAGTCTTTAGCTTAGTTTCCTTCTGCCGTTAGACCTCGGTGCTTTGCCTTGCGTTGTGTATAGACTCGTGTCTTGCTCCTTAGCAGAGAGCTAGAGCGACTTACAACGGATACAATCTTATGCGCCATTGTGGGTTAAGACCCAACAGTGGAAGCTCGCCAGAGGTAGGATTTGAACCCAGGACTTTCAGGACTTCCATAGTCCAGCACCTTAACCACTAAGCTACCACAATCCACAAATAGAAAGGCTTCACGATTTTGCTTGTCATTCAAACATGCTACAATTCTGTCACACTTGACCCTGCTGGAAAGTGCCGACGGAACCTGACATAGAGGTGCTAGAAACCTTAAATACTTTAAAAGAGGTGCTAAAAAACAAAAAAACTTAAAAAGGAACAGCACTAAAAAACCTTACATACCCTAAAAGAGAGGTACTAAAATTATTTAAAGAATTATTAAAATGAAACGTACTAAAAACATGATTCTAAAAGAGAGGTACTAAAACCTTAAATACTCTAAAACACAAGTGCTAAAAACCAATAAAAAATTAAAAAGTAACAGGACTAAAAACCTTAATATTCCAATAGAGAGGTACTAGAAACAATTAAAAGGAAGGTACTAAAAACTTATATAGAAGAGATTTACTAAAAATTTTCTAAATTAAAAAGGAAATGTACTAAAAATACACTATAAGAGAGGTACTAAAATTTTTTAAAAACAATAAAAAAAGAAAGGTAGTAAAAACATAAAATATTCTAAAAGAGAGGTACTAAATACCATAAGTACTATAAAAGAGTTGTACTAAAAATATTTAAAAACAATAAAAAAGGTACTAAAACCTAAAATACTCTAAAAGAGAGGTGCTAAAACTATTAAAAAGAAACAGTACTAAAAAACCTTAAATACTCTAAAAGAGAGGCACTAAAAACATTAAAAATAATAAAAAGGTAATAAAAAACCTTAAATACTTTAAAATATGTGGTAGCCTAGCGGTTAAGGTACTGGACTCTGGACCAGAAGGTCCAGGGTTCAAATCCCACCTCTGCCAAGCTGCCACTGTTGGGTCCGTGAGCAAGCAAAGGGTCCCCTAACCCACAATTGCTTGGATTGTAAGACTGTACCAATTGTAAGTCGCTCTGGATAAGGGCGTCTGCTAAATGCTGTAAATGTATAAGTAAATGTAAAACAATAAAAATAAAAGGTACTAAAAACATGAGAGGTGCTAAAAAATTTAAAAAACTAAAAAGGAATGTTACTACATATATATATATATATATATACACATATATACACACACACACACACACACACACACACACACACACACACACACTTTTTTAAACAAATGACAACTACCTTCAAAACAGAACAACTGCAAAATGCCCCACCCCAAGAAAAAAAAAGTCTAATAGGGGTCCAACAGAATCCAGATTACAAGGCTCTGAAGCAGAGGCGAGCGATATTTTCACGATATTTTCAGCTATCAATACGATAACGATATAATATCATAAAATTACCAAAAAAGAAATAAAAAAAGACTTTATTATTATCCAAATGCTTTAATATGATCTAAATGCCATTCAAAAAGTGCTCATAATAAACATTGTCATTTCAGTAGAATACGTTACTCTGGAGCCTATCCCTGGATTTCACAGGGCCAAAACCACATGGACTTCTGCGTCCAAACCTGCACCCGCAATCCATACCAAAACGCTGCTGCATTGTGGGAAATGAGGGAGTGAGGCCCGCAGCGCAGCGCGTCGCTGACATTCACACCGGGCTGTTGGGTTTATTACTTTAGATCACACACAGCGCTGGGGGTCCCTGCCTTCTGCTGCACCAGCCTTTTTACCATTTCCCTCACGTGTGCTCCGGAGTAAACGCTCACGCTTGAGCGCACGTCGTCATCAGACATCAAAGAAGATCGCTTAGCGGCGCTTTCATGCAGGGTACCGCGCCACGCTGGCGTCTCTAAGTGCGGGCACACAATGCGGGAACTTCGACAAGACACAATCACGCGCCGTTCCCTCGGCTGAGCACGCCTGGAAAGGAAAACGAATGGAAATCGAGTCGGCGCGAGCTCTATCGGGGCATTTTTGATCCGTACGCGCCACAAAGGCGGGTAACTTTCCGGAACGCCAGCGATAAGCTCGAGATGCCACGGTGAAAGGCGTGACCGTGGGCGTATTCTTTAGAAAGCCAGGCCTAAAACGTACTGATTGTTTTTGCACTGATCGTCTTTCACACAGCGCCACACACTCACACATACGGGGCATGTTTTTGGCAGGAATCAATGGAACCCCGGAGCTGGGCATCAACGCTACCCGCTGTGAAGCTTAATAGTTTTTGTTCATATGTTAACAGAGAACAGAAGAAGGGATGCCAGACTACTGGCAAGGGACGCTGCTCGGACAGTCAGTCATGCCCACACGTGGTACCTGACCCACACAGAAGGCACCACCAGGGCTCGAACCAGGGTCTGTGCAATGATGGACTAGCGTTTTAGACTGATTAGACGCGTGCATCAATGTGGATAAATAACACCATTAACAGAACATCGAACCCTCACACCCAGGGGTGATCTAGGGGTAATCAATCCGCCCACCGGTATGTCTCAGGAAGCGATGATCGAACCCGAACCCTGAAGAACCCTGCAGCACCGACTACATTACACTGCATACTTCCAAAACAAGTCCTTCATAAAAACATCTACAAATCAAAACCTGTGCCTGTGCCAACTTTCCACATGAGTCTGAGGTCTTAATTAACTCATTAACAGTTCATTAAAACGTGTAGGAATGTGTCATGTTTAATTACATTCTCTGCAGACGTTCTCTTATTGTCTTTCTTTAATGATAAGCAGCGGCGCTGGATAACAGGCCTGGGCATCACAGTTGGCTGTGTCTGATGGACTGCATCCCCGAAATAAATAAATATAAAACTAATACCTTACAAACACTAAAAGAAATACTACAAACCTTAAATACCTTAAAAGAGAGGTACTAAAAATGGTAAATACCCCAAAAGGAGAGGTACTAAAACCATTACATAACCTAAAAAGACTAAAAAGCATAAATATACCAAAAAGAGCAGCATTAAAAGCCTTAAATACCCTAATCGGAGAGGTACTAAAATTCACTAGAAAGCAATGAAAAAGAAAAGTACTAAAAAGCCTATAATTCTCTAAAAGTGGGGTACTAATAACCAATAAAACAATAAAAACCACTAACCACTAAAACCATAAATACTCTAAAGAGTAAAACATTAAAAAATAAATAAAAAGGAAAGGTACTTAAAACCTTAAATATTCTAAAAAGAGAGGTACTAAAAACCACAAAAAAAACAATAAAAAGAAAAGGCACTAAAAAGCTTTAAAAGTCTAAAAAGAGGTACTAAAAACCTTTAACGGTGTAAAAAGAGGTGCAAAAAAACATTTATAAAAACAACTTAAAAAATAAAGGCACTAAAAACCTAAGAAACCATTTAAAAATAATAAAAATGAAAGGTACTAAAAACATTAAATACTCTAAAAGAGAGGTACTGAAAACCACAAATACCCTAAATGAGAAGTAAAAACCATTAAACAAAACAATAGAAAAAAGGTTCTAAAAACGCTACACAGATAAATATACAAAAATAATATAGTAAAACCGTAAATGCTATAAAAGAGAGGTACTAAAAAAAACATAAATACTCTTAAAAGTACTAAAAACCTTATGCACCCTAAAAAATAGCTACCAAAACCCATTAAAAACAATGAAAAGGGTACTAAAAACCTTAAATACCCTAAGAGAGGTACTAAAACATTTTAAAAAGTACAAAAGATAAACCCTATATACTTTTTACACAAATGACAACCCTAAATACCCTGAAAAAAAAAACACCACCAAAAAAAGGTACTAAAACTTTAAACACCCTAAAAGAAGTGCTACAATCCTTAAATACCTAAAAAGAATGATAGCCTACTAAAAACCTTAAATAGTCTAAAAGGAGAGATACTAAAAACCTTAAACACCCCACAAACTACTGCAGCAGGGTAGGCCTACTAAACACCATAAACACAATACAATACAAGTCTGATAAACACAACACCAGATTTGTCTAACCTTTCCATTTAGCTCACAATGAATCATGAGCTCACAGCTCAGTGCTTCGAACGAGTCAGAGAACCGCTAGCGCACTGGCTAACTGATCCTGTCAGAAAAGCGGCTTTGCTGGTAGCTTAGCCTAGGGCTTGTTTTTATTGAATAAAATGTCACTGCTAATAAATAAATAAACAAACAAACAGCAGAGAGCAGCGTGAGTTCCACGGTTTTCCTGCTGAGCCCACACGTTCCGACTGCCGGCCTCCAAGTGACCAAACAGAGCAAATGCTGCTTCTGACACTCAGGAACCCTAAAGCACGACCAGCGGCTCACAAAACAGATTGTTTTTAATAAAAGTACTTACAGTTTCTCTGTTTTCTCAGTCCAGTCCTTGTGCAGTGCAGCTCCTCAGGTTCCACAGACTGAACTGAACCCAAACTCTAGGGTTGTTTTGATGAAGCAGCTCATGGGTTAAGTTAACTGACTGAAAATGTATTAAAACCAGCCAGAGAAATGATCCAAGCAAGCTCCAGAAATAAATGGTTTGATGGAAGCTCCAGCACTGAGCCCTGACCTTGCACCCAATCAACACCTCTGGGATTACCTGGGATCATGAGCGTGAGCCAGGTGTTATCGGCCTTATACATCACTGTAGGCTGGACACAATCCACACTGCACACTGAAACAGGATTCTCATGTTCCAGCAAGGATCAGAACCAAAAGTCCTGCAGTGCAGTAATAACACAGCCTCGGGCCTAAATTAATTACTCCCATTCTGGAGTACAATTTTAAAAAACACCCCACCGATACCTGAGTTTGGAAAAGAATCAAGCCTGTCCTACACTGAGTAAGAGAAATTCTAATTACTCCCCAAAACGACGAAAAAATACAAACAAGATGTACGAAAAACCTTAAGTACCCTAAAAGAGGTACTAAGACCCTCTAAAAGAGAGGTATTAAAACCTAAAATATCTTAAAGAAAAGCTACTAAAAGCCTTAATTACTTTAAAAGAAGGGTACTACAAAAAATCTTAAACACTCTAAAAGATTGATACCTCCCAAAAATCTTAAAACTTAACTACCTTTATAGGAGGTACAAAAACCTTAGAAATACTCTAAAAGAGATGTCCTAAAAAAACCTTAAAGACCCAAAAGACCTGTATTTAAAACCTTAAATACTCTAAGAGATGTACTACAAAAACTAAAAATCCAAAAGAGATGCATTAAAGACCTTAAATAGTCTAAAAAAGTGGTATTAAAACCTTAATTACCTCAAAAAGAGAGGTACTAAAAACCTTAATTACTCTAAAAGAGAGGTCTGAAAACATAAAACACATGAAAGGAAAGATACTAAAAATACATTAAATACTTTAAAAAACCTTAATTACCATAAAAGAGAAGTAGTAAAAAACTAAATTACCCTAAAAGAGAGGTACTAAAAACCCAAATTACTTTAACTGAGAGGTCTTAAAATGTAAAAAAACATTAAAGGAAAGGTACTAAAAATACCTTAAATACCCTAAAAGAGAGGTACTAGAAACATTAATTACCCTAAAAGAGATGCATTAAAAACCTTAAATAGTCCAAAAGAGTGGTACTAAAGACCTTAATTACCCTAAAAGAGAGGCACTAGATACCTTGATTACTCTAAAATAGAGTTCTTAAAACCTTAAATAAATTAAAGGAAAGGTACTAAAAAAAACATAAATACTCTGCAAAAACTTAATACCCAAAAAGAGGTACTAAAAACCTTAATTACCCTAAAAGAGAGTTATTAAAAAGCTTAATTACCCTAAAAGAGAGGTACTAAAAACCTTAATTACACTAAAAGAGGTACTAAAAACCTTAAGTACTCTACAAGAGAGGTATTACACCTTAAATATCTTAAAGGAAAAGTACTAAAAGCCTTAAACATTCTAAAAGAGAAGTACTAAAAACCTTAAATACTCTAAAAGAGCGGTACTAAAACCTTAAGTACTCTAAAGAGTGGTACTTAAAACCTTAAATACTCTAAAAGAGGGGTACTAAAACGTTAAATACCCAAATATAAAGGTACTATGAAACCTTAAATATCCTAAAAATAGGTACTATAAACCTTAAATACCTTAACAGACACTTTAACTAAAAACCGTGAATGCCCTAAAATGAGGTACTAAAACTTTTCATATCCAAAAAGGAGGCACTAAAAACCTTAAATAGTCTAAAAGAGATGTGCTAAAGACCCATAAACACAATAGATACTAGAGGTACTAGAACCTTAAATACCCTAATAGAGGTACTACTAAACCTTAAAAACCCTAAAACAGGGAATATAAACCATAAATACCTTAACAGATGTACTAACATCCTTAAGTGCCCTAAAACGAGGCACTAAAACATTTAATAAAACAAAACGGAGGTACTAAAAACCTTAAATACCCCAAAAGAGACGTACTAAAAACCCCTAAACACAATTAATACTAAAGAAGGTACTAGAAACTGTAAATAACCTAAAAAGGTACGAAAAATCCTATAGATAGGGAAAAAAATTAATTACTCTAAAAATAAACCCTACAGACTAAAAATAGAGGCACTAAAATTGTAAATACCTAAAAAAAAAGGTGCTAAAGGGTTAAATGTGTAAAAATGTACATGCACACAATTTCAGCAGAATCAACACGATCCTTTCTGCAACAACAGAACTATGACATGTTAAAGTATTATATTACTGTCGAAAAACTTAACATTTAAAGAAAATAAACTACAGCGCTGTCTAAAGAAGACATTCAGCCTTTTACATAAAAAAGATCCACCGTGATAACAGGTGCATGAGTTGTTTCATCCACGCAAGTTAATCCACGCGCCACTTTTTCTTTATAACGTCGGTAAAAGGTTTCAAATTATTCTGTATCGCCCATATCTATATACCTCCAAACGCAGCGCGCGGGTTCTAGATAGCGAGGAGGGACGAAACCGAAGGAGAGCCCTTGCCTTACCGATGTGGATGATGGAGTCGGCTCGCACCGAGCGGCAGAGCACGAGCCAGAGAGACACGCTGAGCACCAGCAGCTCCATCTGCACGCCGTAAAACGCAGAGAGACACTGATTGTGGGTCCGGGTGTACAATCCACGGAGGATACCCCAAAAAAACACACACGCGCACGGTAACCGGAGAGCGCACTCACCCTGCACGCGGCGCACAGAGGAATACGTGTGTGTGTGTGTGTGTGTGTGTGTGTGTGTGTGTGTGTGTGTGAGAGAGAGAGAGAGAGAGAGAGAGAGAGAGAGAGAGTCCACATGACCAAAAGTATGTAGACACCCCTTCTTGCCAACAAAACTGTCTGTGCTTTAGAAATAAACTTAGGACGAGGTTTGGGATCCCCATGCATCAGGTGGATTGTTGTAAAGCACTGCCATTAGACTCCCAAGGGTCCCAAGGGGAGGGTCTGGAGCCTCACCAGACACCTCATATCGCAACACCTACCCGGGATTTGAACCCAGGCCGTTTCCAGCATCCAGGAGACTGGATGGTGGCAACATAGTGTGCACGTGAAGGAAGAGCTGAAGATTAAGCTTATAATTGTGTGCTCTTGAGCAAATTGACCCTTAAAACCCCAAGAGCACCAGTTTTTGGAATGCTTCTGTAGTGCCAACTGTAAAGGCTGGTGGAGATGGAAGAATGAAATCATTGTTTTTTGAAGGTTTCAAGGTGAAATTTTAATAAAACTGAAGCTGCGACTCAAACCAGGGACTCGGGAGCTGTGAAGAAACAGCATACAACAAGTTTGTGGAAGCTCCATCAACGCTTTGGGAAGGAGCAGCTACCCGAAGCAAGGTCTCATTGGCCAAAATCATTATTGACAAAACTTTACATACTCTAAAACAATGTACTAAAACCTTAAATATCCATAAAGGAGGTACTAAAAACCTTAAATACCCATAAATGATGTACTAAAATCCTTAAATACTCTAAAACAATCTACTAAAAACCTTAATTACCCATAATGGAGGTACTAAAAGCTTAAATACTCTAAAAGGGTGGAACTAAAAACCTTAAGTACCTTAACAGTCATATTACTACTGCATAGTTGTGTGGAAATGGAAGCAAATCCCAGCAGTCGCGTTCCAAAATCTAGCATAAAGTGAAGTTTAAATGAATGCAGCGCTTGGATTTGAAACGAGCTTGCTTTTGAATGTGGTGTGTATCTTCTTCTTCTGAGCGAAATTGATTTCAGATGAAGGATTAGAAGGCTATTATTCTTCTTCTATAGCTACACACGCTCGGATACGTGTCCAACATTAATTCTACGCCTACCACCTGTGAACATAACGAACAACTCAATTATTAATTTAATCCTTTAGGTTAGAGCCTGGCACGAAGGAGATCGTGATGGGTACTCGTTTCAGATAGAATAGCAGAGCTTTTGTAATATCGTTAAGTAAGAATATATAGGCTAGCACTTCTCGTTTCGGCTCCTTTTAGCTTTGCATAAAAGATTGAAAAGGAAACCAAATAGGGAGTGTTGTGCTAAAATAAGGAGCTGCGATGCGTATTCATCGTAATGAATCTTGGAAAATGATGGCAAGTCATATGAAGTGCTATAAAGTACAGCCATGAATAGGGAGGCTAAATCACATTTTAATCGGGATTCACAAACACTTGAGAGGAAAAGTGTGAGTGACCTGCGTGTTAAGCAGGAATAGAGCGCCTCCTCTGCTCACACGACCACATTACACCTGGCAAAGCGAGACCACACGATTGTTATTCTCGGTATATTTACATAATTAATCAGTTTACTCCGTTTTACACTCGTGAGAAAACTTATGGCCCCTGTTTTATAGCCATTACCCCCTTCCATGCTGAAGCAGATCAGGATTAAGACGGAGTTGATCCTGGCAAAACAGTTACTGAGAGATTTAAATGTCTACCATAATCTGAGTGTAATGTAACTGTGTGTAGTCTCTATGCAAATTAGATACGTAACAACACATGATAATTAGCAATACTTGGACTTATGTATAAAAATGATTTCAATGACTGTTTTATGAGGACGTTTGAGTGCGTGTAACACGCTAACCCTTCAGGCCGGGTGTTATATATGTATATGTCTGAGGTAAACACCCTGTATCTGGTCCGAGTCAGGGTTACGTTGGCCTTAAACAGGCAAGGAATTAAAGCTGATGAAAAGCAAAGTCGTTTGTCACACACACTCTGAACTCCACACAATATACAGGTCCACGCCAAAGGATCGTTAACGAGCCGGGATTTAACGAGACGTTCCACCCTGCTCAACCAGCAAATTAAATGCGAATCAGTGCACGAGTTAATCACTGACGGATTGATTAGAACAAAAAATTAGCACCTATAAAAAGGGCTCTGACGCTTACAGTAGCTCTGATTTGTGAGATTTCGAAAGCAAAGATGAATTGTGGTTGTAATATAGCCTAACCTCATTTCCTACATGTAGGCTACACCAGTCCATACATGTAAAGCAGAAGCCCGCTAATCCATACAGACCCACCAAATCTCCCAAATAAGACAAGACAAAGACACTTTATGAAATCCTTGATGGAAATGAGTGTTCTGGCAGAAAAACAATACAGACAGCAAAATCAGCATAGTACAGTTGATAAAAATGTTTGTAGTCATTCAGATCGTTGGGGTTCTTCTACGTGGGTGTTGGAACTGACCAGGATAACTTCCAGAGCACCAGGACACCTTCTAGCCTCAGACTCAGGTTGTAAATGTACTACAGGACACTGGAGAGGTCTTTGGTACTCAGTGGACCCATAAGCAAAGTGGTGGAGCTATACTGGTACAGCATCTCTGGATCGTTGGGTACAAAATTGTTTTGTGTGGTCTTGAGCAGGGGGAGAACTCTTACCTTTAATCTAAAACATGCTGAAGCAGTTCAAAATCCAAACAGAGACCGTTCAGGCGTCATCTGAAGCAGAATCGAAGCTGTTCTGGAGGCAACCGTGGCCCCAATCCCAGTGCTTTATTAACATTAATCTACTATTGCTGGGTTCTTTTATATTCTCTATACGCTCTACTAAATAAAGAGGGACTAACACTTTATTAAGTATCACACAAATAAGTAACAGGTTATCATGGAAATCTGGTCCTCGCTTCTCTCTCCAGGGTTTGAAATACAGCCAAGAATTTCACAAAAAAACCATAGAAAAGCCAACAGAGTTTTCCTCCTACTAGATAAAAATACATTATTGGTTTCATCCCGCTCTTCATCTTTTACCCAGTGATCCATGTATCATAATGTTCCTAAAGGTAATGGATCATGAAATAGACGCTCCAAGCCCTAAGGGATCTGAACCAATAACCACCAAGATCATGGATGTGCTACTCAGTGATCTATGCTGCTAGCGCCTCATCTCATCGCCTTCCTCACTTCGGTGCATACGAAACCAAGATAGATAGGAGTCAGTGACAATATATAAGCAAACACAGAGGCATGTACATAATGAATACATTTGGATACGCAGGTTTGTTCGTTGCCTCCACCTCCAGCAGTCGTGGAGCGCTCCTCTGGGTGCTCAGCTAGCTCGTACGTCCTGATAATGTGCCAGCGGGTGGAATGCATGCAATTAATCAGCCCTAGTGCCCCGTTCCGGGTGCATTCCAGCTCTGTCTAGGGCTCGGCTAGAGTTCAAGATTGGTAGAACCCAATCAACACACCCAATCTGAATGTATGAATTAATAGAGCTGTGTTTGAATCTTGAGGGCTTGTTAAGTATAAACCTTTTCCCTTACCGAACGTGTGATAATAAAATCCCTCAGTCAACCTAAGGGAGAACAATAAGGGATTTACTGCACTGACTGAGGTTTTGTTTTCATAAAGTTTCACTGTGTCCGTGACAATGACTTATCGGCGGAAAAATAAGTTCACTGAAACACCCCTGTTGAGAAGTGCCTTAATGGTGGTAAAACAAGAAAAAAGAAAAACTGAAAAACAAAAAAAATCATAGTTAATAATGGACAATAAGGACAATCTACCAATATAAAACAGTAATAAAAAATATTATTAATAACAATAATTAATATGAACAATTAACATGTACTATACTTATTATTTTGATTTAAAATTTCTTTTTATTTTAAACAGGAAGGAAAAAACGCACATCCACCTTTAAAAAAGTCTACAAACTCAGCCATATTCTCTATTTTCGAGAGTCCCAGGATGGCGTTTTGTTTTGCGTCCATTAAATAGTAAAGGGAAATGACCTTAAAAAAATGGTTTTAAGGGAATTACTTAAGGGACATTCGTTCGATTTACTGTAACGAAAGCCCTTAGGTCAGTGGTTCCCAACCTTTTTTCCTTGGAGCCTTCCCATGTGAGTATCAAAGAAAAAACACACAGATCAACAAGAATTAAAGTGTTCATTGCAATATTTTTGACAAAATTTACCTGAATTATAGATTGATTTTGTATTGGGTTCCATTTAATATACATATACAACCCAGAGCTCCTCAGAGCTGACAAAAAGCCCCTGTGATATTTGGCAGCCCTCGAGGGGGGCCCAGACCCCGGTTGGGAATCAAGCCTTAAAGTAATACTTAAGCAAACACATTAACTTCCAGAGACATTTTATGGAAAATTTTCACTTCAATTTCACACTGCCTCATATTACATTTACGTTCCACAGCCGTAAACCTGATCTAACCTTACCTTATGCTGGTACAAATAACCTACAGCCCAAGAACGCCATCAGACTAAAACCATATTAGGACCTGCTGTTTATAGCAATAAAGGAGAGGACAAATCTAGGTTAAGGCTTTTAATACATGTAAGTGCAACATCTGTCTTCTCCTACTCGCCAAGTGAAAATGAGTCGAGTCGGCATTTGAAAACAGCGAGAGCCTTGGCAGTCCAGCCGTCCCGTGGAAGTCTTCATCTTGATCTTGAGTGTTGGCGCCATCGGAAACGTGCTCGGGTCTGGAATGGTACCGAGCTTGATTGGAACTGTTCTGATGCAGCAGCTAAAGGGAACCATTGCAGTGAAGGGTACGGAGCAGTTAGAGGACGTCTGTAAATTGAAAACCAGACGTGCTGCTGCATGCTGAAGCATCTGCAGGGGTCTGATTGCACCCATGCGAAGACCTTCCAGCAGTCTAGATTTACAAGACACTCGAGAAGAGCCTGAGTGGCTGCGCTGCAAAGGATAATAATAATGATGGAGTATGTATGACTTAAGGCGTACACTGTACGCAGCAAAAGCGGGGCTGCGTTTGTAAGATTTGAGTTTATATAGCACCATTCACACAGAGGTCGCTTTACATGGAATTGAAGGATTCGGGAAAATCAGCCATAAACAATGGAAACGATGTGTTGAAGAGGTCAAAAGTTTAGGAAACCATGTCACTGTGACCATGAAGAAGATCAGATAAATAAGCCAGAGGTAGACAACGTAGAGTTATCTGACAAGACATAAGATGTTAGTGTTGGAAAGTATCCGAGGTCAAGTGTTTGGACTGTAAGCAGATGCCGGGGAAAAATTAAGGTGGCCAAGAGGAGAGGAAATAAAGGCATGAACCATATTTTCAAACCTCACTGACCAATAAGGGTCGCTTCTGTGCTTCATGAAGCAGCTCCTGAATTTTCAGTCTGCCTCTCCCCGGAAGCAGAGTAAAACAGTAAAAACATGGCGTTTTACTTCGTCTTTATGTTCCCTCCTCCTTCTCACAATGAATAATAAAACGCTGAAATTCTGTGGTCCTTTCTTCTTTTTTTTCCCCCAAAATCATGCGCACCCAATGTCAGCGTTTGCATTTTTCTCTGAGCAGCAAAAGGACGTCTTCATGACTTCACGACGAAAAATTAAAACCAGACGGAGTGTGCATACTTTTGAGGTCAGAATCCCGTGTTTGTATCTTGGAGGCTCGACGTTGAGGGCCAGCGTTGACCATCAGGTACGTTTCGCAGGTCTCGCCCCGAGCAACTTCCAGCTGAGCTGAGCTGAATGTCAAAGGTCTTGTTCACAGGCTTGGCGGAGCGTGGAATTTAAATTACGGCCTTCTTATTAGCAGTCCAGAGCTTTGACCGCTGAGCCGCTGCCATCCACGAACAGGAATGCATGAATGAATTAACTCGTCCGTTTTAAGAGGCGGGGGTCAATCTTTTTCACTCTAGGCGCTCGCTGTGCCCGAACGATTTAGCCGTAGCTCAGAGTTTGTTGGAGCGAGGAATCGAACGTCCCACTGACTGTCCCTAACCTTAAGTGCCGAGCCACGGCTTTGTAGTCGACATCTCATACGCAAAGCTAACTCCCAAGCTATAGCTCCTATCTGCAGTGTTCCACCCTGCAGACCTCCACCCAAGGTTGATCGCCACCCAAGGTCTGCACGCCCTCAAGCCTCGGGCCAGGAGCTAAACTATGCGTGCAAAGCTAATGGACCGAAGCAGGGTAAAGCACACACACCTGGTCTGGAGGATTACGGATGGATGGCGTGCAGACCTGGAGAATTTAGTGCACCGCCGCAATGTGATCTATGACCGACCAGCTTCGGATATGATCTCGAAAACGAGATACGGACACGAAGACAGAGCTGGTTTGAGAAACCGGTCTGAACCGAATAATAAGAGGGGCAGGAGCAAGATGAAAACAAATCCTCGAGGCGACAACGAACTGAACGAGGACCCTTGCGGAGAAATGATAACGCCTACAGATATTACACAGCAGGACCCGCACGGACCTGCATGATTCTCCATCATCCAAAGTCATTTGACATGTCAACGCCAATTATAGAACGAGGACTCGACACGGATCCTGAAAAACCCAATTTCTAAGATCTATGTCATCTTTCCTGCCCCCTAGTGCATCGTCTGTGCTATTACTTTGGGAACGAGACTCAAACCTGGGTCTCTAGGGCTGTGTAGAGCCGGCACCTTATAGTAACCGTACCATGACATGAAATGACAAAAATCAGTGTGGAGTTTGGTACGTTCTCCTCACGGGCAGCCCATCCAGACCAGACAGTGACTCGACTCGCACTCCAACGGCCATAGAAGCTTGCACGCTCACGCGGTCGGGGAGCGCACCCCCTATGAAGTAGGGTTTGGCCTCCCCTGACATGCCCTTAAGGAGCTTTAAACATCAGCATGGAAATGTAGTTATGCAGGAACAGAAACCGGCTGTGTGTGTGTGTATGTGTGTTGTCTGCAGTGCAACAGGCTAAATGTCATTTCCGTGCAACTCATAATGACACCTGCAGTGGCCAATGTTCAGAAGTCACAACGAGACTAATGGACTCTCTCACACACACTTCGATATCTATCCCCATGATGAACCGAGTGCCATTAGCAAGGCATCAGATCTCCAATACAAGCTCCACACTCAAATACTCCACCCTTATCAATATGCACATAGGTTAATTCCCGCCCTACTACATCGTCGATTCAAAACTATTCGGACAGCAAGTTGAGGACAAAAATAGGTCTGGGCCGTCAACCTGCACGGCCACAATGCCAACGAGCGTGTATATATAAGGACATTTCTACACTGCTGTTTAAAAGAGATCTGTGATTTATCGGAATCATTTGGATATTGGGTACCAGATTTGTGGGCACGTGACTCCATTATCTTCACAAGCTGTAGGCCAGTGGCGTGTTTTACCACCCTGTACCCGATATTCATCTTTGGTCGCCTGAATCGTGTAATCCTGACGTTACCTCTGAGTTTCGTTGAAAGTCACGAGCGGATTCTTGGTGCAAGATGCTCCTGCTGACTGCTGTTTACCTCGGAGTTCAGATGCTCGTTCTTGCAATGCTCTGATGTTCCCGAAAACACTGCAATTTCCTGTACCATCCATCATTTTGCGTGTCTCCCTCCATCAGTCTAAGAGTGTCTAGTACAGGCTACCTCTCTCCCTCTTCCAGGTGTATGCTATTTTATGAGGTTATGAACACTCAGGGCTTCAAGGACAGACCCACGAACATACATCTGCTAGTGTGGGTGTGTGCGATTTAACACTTCTCCAGACCGAAGGAGTTAAAAAGCAAACTCGAATCTGCGCGAGTACGATCTTTAATGAAACTACAATGCAATCAGCCAATGTCGCGCTGTCACAATTAAGAAAATTTCCCCCGACACGTAATTGAGATGAATGGTTAAAGTTTATTGATAACTTCATTCCACGATGACATGCAGCTGGTTGTAACGTAGCGATGCAGGTGGAGACCGGGCAAGGTTTTGACGTCCACCAAGCTGCCACTGGAGGACCTTCAATCAAGACTCTTGAACTCGTTCAGAGTTCAGCTTTAAATAACAGAACCTGATACGCCGTGCCATTTCCTTTCATCCGGCTCTCGGAACCACTTCTGATGAAGCATAAAGCAGGCTCGAGTGGCGTCAAACCTCTAGAAACCTCCAGTGAATTGCATTCATCCCACGCAGCCATTATGAAAACGGATCAGGTTTGAGGCGTTTGAACATCCCACACTGCCCGCTGAAGAATCCGACCAACCTTTAAACCTCCACTGCGGGGGTGTGTGTGTTTCCATTTCGGGCAAGCAGAATACGTACTGCGATTAAACCTTAAACCCTTTTGCCGTTTGAGCCACTCCCCATCAGGTCCTTAGGCTAAATGTGTCGTACTAAAAAGCTCGACAACCTCAACCTGCCATTCAGCATAGGATGGATGCCAGGTGCTGTAGTGCCAAGAGGATACCCAGAAAGCAAAGTGTTCTGGGCCAAATATGGCTCAGTTTTGGCAACGGCAAGCCTATCGCGTGCCAACCGTTGGCAACCCCGGTAAAGGTTCATCTCAGCACCGGCTAGGTAACGTTTGTGCCAAATGTGGGAGGTGCCAATCAAGCGAAAACAAGAGCTGAACCATGAAGATAGTCGGTTGTTCAACCTTTTTGGGATGACCTTGAGGTGTGACTGAGCCAAATCTCATCACTCAACATCACCATACCTCACCAACTGTAGTCCCGTTAGTTTCGAATCGGCTCTTCAATATGTGCGTCCACATACTTTCGGCCATACAGCATAGACTGCGCTTGCTCTCGCCCTTACCCGCTCTCTCTTTCTCTCCCAGCTCTACATTTTTATTTACAAGTTTTGCTCAGTCAGGTTGACGCAAGTCATTTAACTCTCGTTTGCATAATTGCAATTATTTCTTCGCCAATACCGCGCTTTAAAGTTCGTTTCTTAGAAGCCACTTTAATATTTCAATAAGAGCAATTAGCGATGTGGATGTGTGTGACTGAATTCAATTTCGTAGCCAGGCGTGCGCAAAACAAACAAACAAACCAACAAATGCACGCCGATCAAATGGAGATGAATAACCATTCCAGATGAGGCTGAGCTGCCCCCCCTGCTGTATGGCATGCTAATGCTGTTCCAGAGATCGCACTCACTTCAGTGAAGCATGAAGGAGAATGCCATTAAGCAATCTCGTCTTTCGTCCTCAAGGATTACAATTAAAATAATCATAAAATGCATTAAACGCTAAGCTGACAGCGTGTTACGATCAGTTAGCAATGCAGAGAAACGACCTCAAATGTTTTCCGTAGATGTTGCGCCTCTGGGACTACAAAAGCAGTAAGTTTCTTCTCTGACCAAAAAACAAAAATTTATCACAGGTCTGCTGAGGTCAACGACCGCCCACTGTCACGTTAACAGACCATGTAGCTATCGCTGGAACCATTAACCCAGAACCCCATACCTAACCAATGGAACTTACAAAGAGGGATCATCCCAAAAACTGGCAACCCAAGAGACAGAAGCTCAAAGTGTGGCACTGTCCAAGAGATAGAAGCTTATATCTATATCTGGGACTGTCCAAGAGGGATCAACCCAAAAATTGGCATCCCAAGAGAGATAAAGTTAAAGACTGGAGGAAAAAAACAAGAGACAGAAACATAGGGACTGGGACAGTCCAAGAGGGATCACCTTAAAGACTGGCAACCCAAGAGCCAGAATGTTAAAGACTGGGACTGTCCAAGAGATAGAAGCTCAAAAACTGGGACTGAGAGAGGGATCACCTCATTAACTGGCAACCCAAGAGATAGAAGCTCAAAGACTGGGAGAGAGAGGAATTACCTCAAAAATTGACATCCCAAGAGACAGAAGATTAAAGACTGGAGGAAAAACAAAGAGACAGAAATATAAAGACTGGGACTGTTTAAGAGGGATCACCTTAAAGACTGGCAACCCAAGAGACAGAAGCTCAAAGACTGTGACCGTCCAAAAGAGATTACCTCAAAAACTGGCATCCTGAGAGATACAGAAGCTTAAGGACTGGGACAACAAAATAGGAGACAGAAACATAAGGACAGGCCTGTCACCTCATTAACTGACAACCCAAGAGATGGAAGCTCAAAGACTGGGACTGTCCAAGAGAGATCACTTTAAAGACTGGGAACCCAAGAGACTGGGACTGTCTGAGAGGGATTACCTCAAACTGGTAACATAAGAGAGAGAAGGTTAAAGACTGGAGGAAAAAAAAGACAGAAACATAAGAGGGAGGGATCACCTCATTGCAACCCAAGACTGGGACTGACTGAGGAATTACTTCAAAAATTAGCAGCCCAAGAGGGAGAAGGTTAAAGACTAGAGAGAAAAAAAACAAGAGACAGAAACATAAGGACAGGGACTGCCCATGAGGGATCACAAAGGCTGGGAACCCAAGAAATAGAAGCTTACAAACTAGGAATGTTGAAGAGGGATCACCTCAAAGACTGGCAACCCAAGAGACAGAAGGTTAAAGACAGGGACTGTCCAAGGCATAGAAGCTCAAAAACCGGGACTGTGAGAGGGAACACCTCATTAACTGGTAACCCAAGAAATGGCAGCTCAAAAACCGGGACTGTGAGAGGGATCACCTCAAAAACTGGCAACCCATGAGACAGAGGCTCAAAGAGTGGGTCCTACTGGGAGGTCTAACCAAAATCTAACCTTTAGGACTTTTAATCAAACATAACTTATAAAGAACAGAACATTTAATTGATAGTGTGTGTTGGGTCTCACGCCTTAAGTGGCTTTTATAGCAGACTGGCATATGTAGGAACATTTTGAGTCACCTTACAGCACCATGGCAACACACTCCTGTCTGCAGCAAATCCCACCTTTGATGTTATCACATCTGATACACACGGCACCTGCCAGATCACACATGGTCTCCCTCTCCCTCCCTCTCTCTCTCTCTCATTCACATACACCCCATCATCATCATCATCATCATCATCATCATCATCATCATCATCATCATGTCTGCACAAATTTGCAGGAATTGATTACTTGTCCTTTTTCTCCTACACTGGCTAGATAACATTTTTGTGTTAGACTAACCATCAGCCTGTGTGTGTGCGCGACGGCTGGAGGTGTTAACTCCCTTAATGTGATCAAAGACTCTTAAAGATGCGGTGCAGACCACACACACACACACACACACACGAGACAGATGAACCTGTGTTAGAATAATATTTCTTATAATTCCATGCTGCCATCTGTTACTGTTCAATCAGTGAGCTTTAAGCTCCACCCTGCCTCAGCCCGCTCGGTGCCCCCCGTGTGCCCCGGGGGAGGGGGTGGTGATGCAGTGTAATGAGTAAGTGTTTAACATTGTGTAAAACAGATTATATTCCCAGTCAGCTTGGTGTCGTGTAGCATGATAACACCCTCACGGTTTGTTCATGAAGAGAAGAATATACACAGGAAAAAAACACGTTTCAACCTCCATCCATCCATCCGGCTCTCTCCAACTCATCCAACTATCCATCCAACCTTCCATCTATCTCTCTATCATCCATCCACCAACATTCATCTCATTTAAAGTATCCAGTCACCCATCTCATCCAACTATCCAAGCTTATATCTCTGCCTCTCTAATCCATCCATCCATCCATCCGTTCTTCCATCTCCTTCTGTCATTTAAACTATCTATCCATCCATCCATCCATCCATCCCTCTCCCCCCCTCTCTCATTTAAACTATCCATCCATTCTTCCATCTCTCTCGATCATCCATCCATGTCACTCTCATCTAAATATCTATCCATCTCCCTCTGTCATTTAAATTATCTAACTCTCTTTCCATCTCTCCAACTATCCACATCCATCCTTCCATCTCCCTCTCATCAAAATATCCATCAATTCCTTACATCTCTCTCATCCAACCATTCATCCATATCTCTCCCTCTCTTATCCATCCTGCCATCATCCATCTCTATATCTCATCCAACAATCCACCCGTCCACCTGTCACCAATTTCTTCCATCTCTCTCATCCACCTATCCATCCATCATCCACCTCTCTCTCTAGATATCCATTTCCATCTCTCATTTCAACTACCCATCCATCCATCCATCCATCCATGTTCTTCTCCATTCATCTGTCTCTCTCATACAAATATCGATCCATCCTTCCATTGCTCTCATCCAATAATCCGAACGCCACGTAATTTCAACCATCCATCCATCTCTCTCCCTCCCTCCAACTATCCACATCCAAAGCTCCATCTCTGTCTCATCAAAACATCCACCCATCCCTTCCACCTTTCTCTCTAATTCAACTATCCAGCCACCTCTCTTCCTCTCCATTTATCATCTGTCTTTTTCTCTCTCTTATCCACCTATCCATCCATCATCCATCCACCGACCCACGTTCCTCTCTCATTTAAACTACTCATCCATCCATCTCACTCATCCAACTATCCAATCCACCTCCGCCTCTCTCACCCAACTATCCATCCATCCATCCATGTCTTGCCCTCATCCAACTATGTCACTCTCCATCCATCCTAATCCTCACAACGCTGAAGCTCCTACTGAAGGTGTACTCTTCATCAGATTTATAGTTCTGCATTAGAGATCATTTATGCATTTAATATCAGTGTAACAAACGCTGGCGATGACACACACACACCCCCTACAGTGCATTAAATGCCCTTTCACGTCCAAAACGCAACCAATCATCAAAGTGTGCACCATTAGGAACGTGCTGCACTTAGGAATGAAACACACACACACACACCTGACCCATAGCAATTTACAACATGAGGCCATCAATAATGTTTGAAGCTTAACAAAGTCAAAAGTTAACCAGAAAGAGAAAGAGCTTCCTATCCACACAGTATTTAGTCACGCTCTCTGTGTGTGTGTGTGTGTTTTCAGCCTGGCACTGCCACCACCTGGTTCATATCTGTAACATGCAATCCTAACACATAAGAGAATATTCAGTATTAATCACAAAAATTGAAAATAACATCATGGAGCCTTAAACCCAACAGAAGCTTCCATTAAGAAAGCCACTATAACATCTCTCTCTCTCTCTCTCTCTCTCTGCAGTGAGTCACTGAATCATTATTAACTTCAAAATCACATGGAGAGAGACGCATCACTTCCTCCTAACATCACTTCATTTCCCTCTCTCTTGCTCACACTCTCATCCCCTTAAAGAGATTTCCAATGGTGTTCATTGCTCTTAATCCACAGTGCAGTCACTGTTCTGTACTCTAATCTCTCTCTCTCTGCGTAGAGCTCTGGCACAAAGACAGGCAAACAGAGAAGGGCTACCTCCAGAAGAAAAGTGGAAAGTGATGAGTAAGAGCAGGACAGGATTAGAGAGAGCAAGAGCAAAACAGACATAGAGAGGAAAAGAGACGTACAGAGAGAGAGAGAGAGAGAGAGAGAGAGAGAGAGAGAGAGAGAGAGAGAGAGAGAGAGAGAAACAGGAAAGCAAACTAGAGACAGACAGACACAAAGCATGCAAGACCGAGACACTAAAAGAAAGGGAAATATAGGAGACAGACAGCAGGAGCCATAAAAAGAGACAGAGAGCCAGACGGATATTTAGACAGAAAGCAACCAATCACTCACTCAGGCTTTTTATTTAGCACCTTTCAAACAAAAGTGAAATTCAAGGTGTTTGACAGGACACCGCCAAAAACAAACAAAAAAACCATAAAAAACAAATCATCAAAAATATTTCTTCCTATAAACATATGAAAGACTAGTAACTAGGGTGATAAAAATAAATAGTAAAAGTCAAATAAGGACTAATACAGAAAGGAAGAAATAAAAACAGGATACAAAGTTATACAACAGAATGTTAAAAAGATGACAAAAAAAATCATAGGTATGTTAGTGAAGAAGACCGTGGAAAGTGAAGAAAAAGGACTAATAGCATCATTGGAGGAGTGTGTAGCAAGAAAAGAGATGAACAGAGAAGAAAAACAGAAAGTAAAAGGAGAGATAGAGAATGGCAGGCGAGACAAACAGAAGTAAGTAAGAAGAAAGAGCATAGATAGCCAGCCAAACTTTTTTATTTAGCACCTTTCAAACAAAAAAGTGAAATTCAAGGTGCTTCACGAGACACTGGAAAAAAACAAAATAAAAAATATAGATATTATTTCCTATAAACATGTATATAAACAACGAAAGACGAGTAACTAGGGTATGACAAAAACAATAAAAGTCAGATAAGGACTAATAAAAACAAAGGAAGAAATAAAAACAGAATAAACATAAATCAACAGAATGTTCAAAAGACAAAGTGGAAAGTGATGAGTAAGACGAGGGTTTTAGTAGAAAAAAAAAGAGAAAAAATAGCATCAGAGTTTTCAGTGTTTAGCAAGGTGGAGGGAGGGAGAGAGAGAGAGAGAGAGAGAGAGAAGAGAGATAGGAGAGAGAGAGAGAGAGAACAGGGAACGCAAAACTAGAGAAACAAACAGAGAGAATTCAAGTGGAGACAAAAACAGACAGGAAAAAAATTGGACAGAAGAAAGAGAGACAGACATTTAGACAAAGCAATCAATCAGTCAAGCTTTAAACATCAATCAATCTCTTTATTTAGCACCTTTCAAACAAAAAACTGAAATTCAAGGTGCTTGAAGCAACACTGATTGACAATCAACAACTTCACAGGCTGTTGTGCAAATGCAATAGACAACAGTTGGAAATTAATTGGCATTTAGCAAGACACACTCATAAAGGAGTGGTTCTGCAGGTGGGGACCACAGAACACTTCTCAGTACCTATGGCTTTCTGGCTGATGTTTTTTTCACTTTTGAATGTTGGTGGTTTGCTTTCACACTCGTGGTAGCATGAGACTGACTCTACAAACCCCCACAAGTGGCTCAGGTAGTGCATCCATGATGGCACATCAATGCGAGCTGTGGCAAGAAGGTTTGCTGCTGTTGTCTGTCAGCGTAGTGTCCCAGAGGCTGGAGAGCGCTACCAGCACAGGAGACAGGCCACACCAGGAGATGTGGAGGAAGCCGTAGGAGGGCAACAACCCCAGCCGCAGGACCGCTACCTCCGCCTTTGTGTAAAGGGGGAACAGGAGGAGCACTGCCAGAGCCCTGCAAAATGACCTCTAGCAGGCCACAAATGTGCATGTGTCTGCACAAATGGTTAGAAACTGACTCCATGAGGATGGTATGAGGGCCCGACGTCCACAGATGGGGGTTTGTGCTCACAGCCCAACACCGTGCAGGACGCTTGGCATTTGCCAGAGACAACAGGATTGGCAAATTCACCACTGGCGCCCTGTGTTCTTCACAGATGAAAGCAAGCTTCACACTGAGCACAATGGTGTGACCACGACGTGACAGAGTCTGGAGACGCTATGGAGAGCCGATCTGCTGCCCATGCAACACAATCCTTCAGCATGAAACGGTTTGGGCAGTGGGGTCAGTAATGGTGGATGGAATGGGGTGGCACTTTCTTTGGAGGTTCGGCACAGCCCTCCATGCGTCTCGCCCAGAGGTAGCCTGACTGCCATTTAGGTACTGATGATGAGATCCTCAGGCCCCTTGTGAAACCATATGCTGGTTGCGGTTGGCCCTGGGTTCCTCCTAATGCAGGGACCGTGCTAGACCTCATGTAGCTGGAGTGTGTCAGCATTCCTGCAAGAATGAGGCATTGAAGCTATGGACTTGGCCCGCCCCGTTTTCCCCAGACCTGAATCCGATTGAGCGCATCTGGGACATCATGTCTCACTTGGTCCATCCATCCAAGACGTCATGTTGCCAGATCCACAGACTGGTCCAGGAGTTTTGGCGAATGCTTTTAGTCCCATTGTCTGGGAGGAGATCCCTCAGGAGACCCTCATTCACCACCTCAGCAGGAGCATGCCCAGGTGTTGTAGGGAGGTCATACAGGCACGTGGATGCCACACACAATACTGATCCTCATTTTGACTTGTTTTAAGGAACATTACATCAAAGTTGGATCAGCCTGTTGTTTGGTGTTTTTCCCACTTTCCGCCATTTTTGTGTGTGACTCCAAATCCAGGCCTCCATTGGTTTAATAAATTAGATTTACATTCATGTTTTTTGTCAGCACATTCAACTTTGTACAGAACAAAGTATCCAATGAGAATATGTCATTCATTCAGATCTAGGATGTGTTATTTGAGTGTTTTCCTTTATTTTTTTGAGCAGTGTACATAAACAATGAAAGATGAGTAACTAGGGTGATAAAAAATAAAAAAAAGAAGAAATAACAACAGAAAGCAAAGTAAACAACAGTGTTAAAAAGATGAAAAAACCTAATTGTGTTAGTGAATAGTCATGAGGTGCTACACAAAGGCCAGGCTTGAATAAGTAGGTTTTTAATTTACGTTTAAAAATTAAGGTTTAGAGCTCCAGAGGTTTGGAGCACAACAGCTGAAGGTTTTTGTTTTTCAAAAGAGAAGAACTGAAGAATTTGAAGGGCCCTCTCTGATTAAAAGCGTTTCTGAGAATTCGCCTGCGCAAAGCCATTTACTGACTTATAAAGTAATAAATGATACCAAAAACGAGCAGGTAGAGACTTACACAGACGTAAGGTGTCCACTTTTGGTCTGAAGTCGGCAAGCGAAGCGAGACGGACATAAAGGAGAGAGAGAGAGAGAGAGAGAGAGAGAGAGAGACCAATAGAGGGACTGAAAGATTTGTCATGCCAATCAAACAACTTTTGAATCTTGAGTCCTTGAATCTTGTTATAAAGAGACAGAGAAAAACAAAAGCTGAAAGAGAGAGACAAAAACAGAAAGCCAAACACAAAGAGGGCGAACAGCAAAGCGAATGAGAGAGAGAGAGAGAGACAGACAGAGAGAGAAACAGGTGAACTCAAAACACGTAAAAAGCTGGATAGTCAACGAAGAAAGAAACAGACATTTTAGAAAAAGAGAGAAAAATAGTGAGATTGATGGACACAGAAAAAAAGACAGCGGGTTTTTAGTCAATAATAACGTAATAATATTATAGTAAGAAATCTTTCAGGCCAACTTTTAGAATATAAAATGATACCTCATCTTACAGCACATTTAGATCAGATAAATATAGAAAATCGTTACAAACACCATCAAAAATAGCTCCGGACCTTTCACACAGGCCTATACCATGTTCTAGTTTTGCAGCGACACACAGTGGCCACAGATGGATGTACACTTAAGCCACCCAGTGGTCAAAAATAAACATACCGTATTTTCCGGGCTATAAAGCGCACCGGGTTATAAGACGCAGTAAATGAAACAAAACTCATAAGTTCCGTCGGAAGCTCAGTTTGGTCTTTACCTGGCGCAGGGCGTCTTCTTGCTTCCTCCACTTCCGTACCATTGATTCGTTAATATTGAATTCTCTCACAGCTGCTCTATGTCCATGTTGTACTGCGTGACTGATAGTGTTATGTTTGAAATCCGCTTCGAAAATGAATGAATGAATGCACGTACCCTAATGCTGAAGCACATACCGTATTACTAAGTGATGTTTCCTGACTATGGTGGCCGTAAGCTTCGTAACTTACCAAGATCGTGCTAAAACATTTTGACAGATTTATGAGTGCCATGTACCATCTACAATCGGTTCTAGGTCAGAAGGCTCAACCAGAATTAATTCATACATTAGACGCACCGCATTTAAAGGTGCACTGTCGATTTTTGAGAAAATAAAAGGATTTTAAGTGCGCCTTATGGTCCGAAAAATACGGTACTTACATTTACATTAGAGGTACTGTATAAAAAAGTAATTGTAAGTGTAAATGTTTTGTACGGGCGACCAAACGTGAAATAAATAAGCCATGTTTTTATTTAAATGCCATTTTAAATTGAAAATGTATTTGTTTGTCATGTTTGGTCCTCCATAATCTTGCTCACCTTTGAGGTCTGATAGAAAACCGGCTGAGGTAATCACAACCTCCCATCGAAACCGCCTACAATAACCATAATAACCAACAAAATCCCGCCGCGTCTCACCTGTTATTAAATTTAAAGCTGCTTTACTCAAATGTTATTATACAACTCCTGTTTCCAGTCAATCATGGCACAAAGCGAGGCCCCGAAATACCACTTATTACACATGCTAGAAAATACAAAACAAACAGAAGTAGCTCAGGCCGATGTTAAAGTACGAACCCTTTTATTAAAGGTCGAATTATTTACAGGTAACAAAGACCAGATCCTCAAAACTGAGTACAAACTGTTTGTACATATTTATATATTTATAATTCCTGCATTAACCCAAAAAAAAAAAAAAAAAAAAAAAAAAAAAAAAACACGCATATAAAACAAATTAATTTCTAGCATTCGGTTGAACATTCAGAATATTTACACTATAAATATTTACAATCACACACACAAAACAAAAATTTCATCAACCGGCAAATAAAAAGACAGTTTTACTGGTTATGGCTCTGAGGGAGATATTACAATTCATCACCGATTAGGAACGAGCACACAAGCGAAAGCTAATGTCACGCCCACAAACATTCAGGAAAATGAAACGTATTAAAAGATTTCTGTCGCTGCATAAAAACGTGATAAATTACCTCAGGCTACATGAAATGATTTCATGATTTCACTTAAAACTATTTCACGTGATCCAAAAAGGAAACAAAAACCATCTCAAATTTAACTGAAGCTGAACTGGATACTAAAAAAGAAAGCAAACGAATTCTTCGGAAACGCATCGTAACTCAATCGTACTCGGCCCTGCCATGGCCTGTCGTCCCTTCCCTCGTGTTGTCTGGGGATTTTCACCGGAGTCCGTAACCCAGACCAGGATTAAAAACGTGGAAAAAACCCCACAAACTCCTTTAAACAGAGATTTTAAGGTGGACCTAAACTTTTCTCACAGGGTTCCTAAGATTTCACAGAAAATCCACCTTAAATGACAGTTCTGGCCTAAACGCAACATAAAGTTTAGTTTGAAAAAAATAAACACACTTATGAACAAATAAGGTATTTTAAAAATGTTCCAGAGCCATGGTTTCAGAGCTCAAGTGTTGCCAGATCCCTTAAATATCCGGGTAATACTGAAAACGCAGTCCTCGTTTAGGTTTTACCCATTATTTTATGTATTAATTGCTTTATTTGCTCAGAAAATGCATTGAAATGAAAAGCAGGAACAATCCTGCTTTTAAACAGGCAGACTAAACAGGCTTTTTGTTCCTAAGGGAATTCTTGGTTTATTTGATCCGTTTTATAATACACCATTTCATCCCCTCATTTCATAAAGCAAAGGCCAAAGTTTTGTAGCTGAGCTCAATCTGGCAACCCGGGTTTGGAACCCACCGATGCGTTTCAGAAACCTGGAATTAAAAATAGGTAACAAAATGATAAAAGTAAGAAGTGCGCGCCCCCACCAGCCGTGCCTCCGTTACAGTTCATGTGCTCGATCACGTTGCCAGATCCTCGCCCCCTCTTCCGGTCTCCCCCTCACCCTAGGAGCTCGAACAGCGCTCCAGATAATCGAGCACCCTCGAGATGGATTTCTGCCCCGTGGTTCCGACGGCGCACTGCAGAGCCAGAACAGAACCGAGCGAGCAGACATTAGAGAGGGCTTCGAACCGCAAGCCGACGGTCCTGCCCAGCGTCGGACAAACGTTTAAAATCACGCACAAGGACGTCTCCCCATTTTAAACCCATTTTCAATATAAACAGACCTAATATTTTTAGTTATTTTAGTCAGGACAAAAAAAATGCAGTCTAGGACGTATTCATAACTTTGCTTAAAAAAAAACAGACAAACGACTAATAATTATCATCATTAACATTAGCGTGCGTTTGCTGCTTACCGTCAGGTTCATGAAGTTGAGGAACTTCTTCAGCATCTCAGTCATGATAGAGAAATCTCCTTTAGGCAAACACTCCCTCACTGCCTTCACATTCATCTACACACACACACACACACGCGCCATTACACCACCATAGCACCTGTGCTGGCTGATGTGTGTGTTAATAATTCGGTGAACCAGAGCGGAGGCTGCACTCACCGGACTGTCCTGACACAAACAGCCGAGCAGCAGCGCAGTGTACGAAGCCACGATGCTGTCCTCCATGTGTTTCCCAGCATGCTGCAGCACTACAACCCACACATACACACACACACACACACACACACACACACACACACACACACACACACACACACAGTACTAAAGGAGGATCCATTATACCCAACTCTACACTAAACCATAAGCCCTATACTCTCACTCCCCAACTCCCAGCTGGACCCTTAGAACCCTACACCTAACTAACTCCATACTGAAGCCTTAACCTGTAAGAAACAACGTCTACATTCTACAACTACAACCTAACTCCAAACTTAGGACCTCTACACCCGATTTCGACCCCCATCCTTAGACTTCCAGACCCGTACTAAAACCTCAGACCCCGACACCCGATCTCAAATACAAAACCTAGTACATTGACACCCGATCTCAAACCCCCAACCTTGGACTGCTATAACTGATCTCGAATCCCCAACGTTAAAACTCTACACCCTGACCTCGACCCCCGACCATGGACCCTCAACCTTTGACCTCTACAACTCATCTGAAACACCCAACCTTGGACCGCTACAACCAAACTTGAACCCCCAACCTTGACCTCTTGACCTCAAGCCCAAACCTCGACACCTGATCTCAAACCCCCAACCTTATAACCCTACACCCAATCCCCAACCTTACACTGCTACACCCGTACTAAAACCTAGGTCCTCTACACCTGATGTCAAACACCCAACCTTGGACCCTCAACCTTTGACCTCTACAACTGATCTCGAACCCCCAACCTTAAAACTCTACACCTTAACCTCAAACCTTTAACCTTGGACCTCTACACTAATGTCGAACCCCCACCCTCAGACCTCTACACCCAATCTCAAATACAAAACCTAGTACCTTTACAACCGATCTCGGACCCCCAACCTTGGACCTCTACAACTGATCTCGATGCTACACCCATACTAAAACATAGGGCCTCTACACCTTTTGCCGAACCCCCAACCTTGGACCTTGACATCCGATCTCAAATACAAAACCTAGTACCTTGACACCCGATCTCAATCCCCCAACCTTGGACCTCAACACCTGATGTCGAACCCCCAACCTTATAACCCTACACCCAACCCCGAACCTTAGACTGCTCCACCCATACTAAAACCTCTACACCTGATCTCAAACACCCAACCTTGGACAACTACACCCAATCTTGAACCCCCCAACCTTAAAACTCTACATATTGACCTCGACCCCAAACCTTGGACCCTCAACCTTGGACCCTCGACACCCGATCTCGAACCCCCAACCTTGGACCTCGACACCTGATCTCGAACCCCCAACCTTATAACCCTACACCCAACCTTAGACTGCTACACCCGTACTAAAACCTAGGGCCTCTACACTGATGTCAAACCCCCACCCTCGGACCTCAACACCCAATCTCAAATACAAAACCTAGTACATTTACAACCGATCTCGAACCCCCAACCTTATAACTCCACAACCAACCCCCAACCTTAGACCTCTACACCTGATTATGAACCCAAAACCCCGGAACTCGACACCCGATCTCAAACCCTCGACCCTACACCCACCCTCCAAATACACTGTTCGCACCCTTGTTGAAGTCGAGCTCCTCCTCTTCCTCCTCTTTCTCCTTCTTGTCGTTTGCGTCGCTGTTCTCGGCGGCGACCCACTCCATCTCCCCGCTGGTCACCTGCCACTGCCCGCTCTCGTCCGCCTGGGACTTGGGTGCCTCGCTGATGATATCATCCGCCTGGGCCTCGGCAAGTATGGCTGCTCTCTCTCGCTCTAGGAACAGCTGCATACAAGCCAAGAAAACAGGTCAGGCTGGTGAATGGTGAATGAAGTTTGCTTCCCCCTGGTGGTCTGTGGTGGTACAACACCAGTAACATCCAGTTACCCTTCTGCACAACGTTTAATAAACACACCTGCACCAACATGGAGAGCGCATTTGATGTGCCTTTAGTGTTCGGATTCTCCTCCACTGATTTCTCCTGCTCCTCCTTCGTCTGGCCATCCGTCTCCGCCTTCACGTCTCGCTCAGGCTCCAGCAGACCAGAGTCCACCTCGATCTCCACCAGGTAGTGTCGGTTCCTGGAGCTGTACTCGACCAGGTTTATTAACAGACCCAAACCCTGTGCACCAACAGAGCCACACTTAACACCCTGGCACGCCGAGTCCCTTTAAATGTCGCTTACAGGCCTAGGACAGCAAGCAATCAGACGTACGAGCACTCGGATGTCGAATCTCTGTTCCTGAGGGAGGTACCGAGGGACTTTGAGCACACAGTTTAGCAGAGTCAGGATTAAAAGGTCCTGTTCTCCCATCTTAGTGCTGCCCCACTCTGCACAGAGAGAATTAGCAGTAGTGGTGATACTGTTCTGTACCAAAGTCACTCATGTGACGCAATACCACTGCAGAACTATACTAGTGTGTGTGTGTGTGTTACCATTTTCATGCGTGAGGTTCAGCATCACACCCAACACTGCCCTCATGCAGTTCTCCACCGCCTTCCCCACGCTGCTGTGATCACCGGGAGCGGGGACCGAGCCAGAGCCAATGACATCATGGCAGTAGAGCTGAATCATGGACTCGCAATGCCTCAGAGCCCTACACACACACACACACACACACACACACACACACACACACACACAGCACTTATGAATCGTCAAATTATACCGTTCCATATTTAATTTCAGTTTTAGTCAGACTCACTGAATTCAGTTTCACGCCAAGATTATACAGACATTACTCAGCACTGCTCCGAATTATAAATCTCTCACACACACTCTCTCTCTCTCTCTCTCTCTCTCTCTCTCACACACACACACACAGAGACTTAAAAATGTACCCATCTTCCTATACGAGGCCCAAACGTCCCCGTAACGACAGGAAAATCAGAAACCTGACCTTCATTTTTTTATTACAAAAACCGAAACCCTTTATTTGGGGGAAACAAATCCAGGCGTTAACTAGTTACAATAATCATTGGCATGATTGGTAGTCAATGGAAAAGTCCCTCACAAGGATACCGAGACAAGCAGGTGTACACACACACACAGGCCCTGGTCATCTAATTATGTGTGTCAGTCAATTTTAGCATACACACTCCAGTCTGCATTGCTCAGAGTATTAGATCACTTAGGGACTTGGAGAGACAGACAGACAGACAGACAGACCACACACACACACACACACGTAAAAAATGACTCATCTTCCTAAACTTCCAAGGACCAAATGTCCTCACAAAAACAGGAAAATAAAAAAATTGCCAGTTTTACTTGTCCTCACTTCATCGTTACAATAATCAATGGAAATTCCTGACAAGGATACAGAGAGGAGAGAATACACGTACACGTACACATATATACACACACACACACACAGACACAGTGAGACAGACAGACAGACAGACAGACACACAGACACACAGACACACACACCCCCCTCAGTCACTGCTGGCACAAATCATCTAATATAGTGTGTAATTGGTCAATTTGATTCAGTTTTAGACAACAAAACAAAACAATGAGTGTTACACACTAAAGTTTATATTGCTCAGAAGTATAAATCAATTGGGTACTTCGTGAGAGAGAGAGAGAGAGAGAGAGAGAGAGAGAGAGAGACTCTCAGACACACACACACCCGAATCATCTAATTATAGTATGTAATTAGTCAATTTGATTCAGTTTTAGGCAACAAAATTAAAAAAAAACACACTACAGTCTTTATCACTCAGAATCATAAATCACTTAAATACTTAGACTCTCTCTCACTCACACACACACACACACACACACACACGCCTGAATCATCTAATTCACTGTGTAATTGGTCAATTTGATTCAGTTTTAGTAAACAAAACAACTTGGTTGTTACACACACGTCTATATTGCTCAGAATCATAAATCAATTGGGTACTTGGGTGTGTGTACACACACACACACACACACCTAATTACAGTATGTAGTTAGTCAATTTGATTCCGTTTTAGACAACAAAACAATTTTAGTCATGAAAAAACACACTACATTCTTCATCCCTCAGAACCATAAATCACTTAAATACACAAACAAAGCTGATGGTACGAGTCCCTGATGGTATGAATCATCAAATTATATCGTTTTATCAGTCAATTTCATCCAGTTTCAGTCAAGAAAGCAATTTGTGTCGGCCTATATTGCTCAGAAACAAAATGCTCTCACACAGACACACACAGACACACACACTCTACCTGGCTGAGGAGACGATTAGCTGCGAGTCTTTGTAGGCGATCAGGTAGGACTGGTTCTCTGGATTATGAACTGTTACCTGGACGAAAAAGATAGAAAATGCACTTTACAGATCTTTAACCATTACAACAATTACTACAGCGCGGGGCAAATATTCGCCGACAGGCTAACACGCATTTGTAGAAAGTCCAGAAGTTAAACTCACACTCTCCAGGACTCGTAACAGCGCTCCGCCCCCATAATGATGCACCAGGCTCTCCTTAAGCCACCCCTTTATTCAGGTTCTCTCCACACACTCCCTCACTGACCAAACACACACACACAGATTACATAACACTAGACCTACAGCTGTAATAAAGACACCCACTGCACGGTTATGGTGCGTGTACCTTTATCTTGATGTGATCCAGTCCTCCCAGTAAGCGGAGCTCCTCTTTAAACCAGTCACCTGCTCTCTTAGACGTCAGAGACAGGAGCGTCTCCATCGCCAGGTGGCCGGTCTGAGGACAGGAGCAACAAGGCTTTCAAAAATTCAACTGTTAAGCACAACACCGATAGATTCTACTAAATAAATCGGCTAAATAATGTGTTCACTCTGGTGTTTGGAGAATCAGGGCCATGATTCTTCAACGTTCTAACACATCAGTGCAGTAGCAGCACTAAAACTATTACCAGTGATTCAATTACTTCCAGACAAGCAAACTAATGTGATTCCCTCCATCCTGGTGAATCAGTAATGATTTGTTCCATCCTATTAAATCAGCTGTGATTCCTTCCTTACCAACGAACCAGTAATACAACTCTCTCCATTACAATGGATCAACAACATGATTCCTTCTACGATTAAAGAATCAGTTATGTGATTTTTTTTTTTCCATCCCAGCACACAAGTACTTTTCATTCAAATAAATCAGTGTTGTGATTCCTTCCTGCTTTGTTAAAAGAATCAGCAATTAATTCTCTGCATCAAAATGAATCAGTGACATGACTCCTTCCTCCCTAATGAATCAGTGATGTGATTGCTTCCTCAATAATGAATTAGTGATATGACTCCTTCCTGCCTAATGAATCAGTAATAAGATTCCTTCCTGCCTGATGAATCAGTAATAAGATTCCTCTTCCCTAATGAATCAGTAATAAGATTCCTTCCTCTCGAATGAAACAGTAATAGATTCCTCCTCCTAATAAACAGTAATAAGATTCCTCTTCCCTAATGAATCAGTAATAAGATTCCTTCCTCCCTAATGAACCAGTAATATGATTGGTACTCCCAAATGAATCAATGATAACACTCCTTCCTCCCTACTGAATCAGTAATATGACTCCTTTCTCCCTAATGAATCAGTGATGACTCCTTCCTCCCTAATGAATCAGTAATATGACACATTCCTCACTAATACGACTCCTTACTCCCTAATGAATCAGCAATATGACTCCATATGATTCCTCCTCCCTAATGAATCAGTAATGATTCCTCCTCCCTAATGAATCAGTGAAGGATGCGATTCCTCCTCCCTAATGAATCAGTAAAGGATGCAACTCCTTCCTCCCTAATGAATCAGTGACGTGACTCCTTCCTCCCTAATGAATCAGTGACGTGACTCCTTCCTCCCTAATGAATCAGTGACGTGACTCCTTCCTCCCTAATGAATCAGTGATGTGACTCCTTCCTCCCTAATGAATCAGTGATGTGACTTCTTCCTCCCTAATGAATCAGTGATGTGATTCCTTCCTCCCTAATAAATCAGTGATATGACTCCTCCTTTCCTCAGGATTCAGATACCCGATTCTTTCCATTTTAAAGCATGACTGGTGATCCTGATCCGCTGCTCCAGTGAATCAGTGTTAAATGACTCACCGTGATGTTGTGCAGGTCCAGGTGCTTGTTGTGCACTGTCTCGCAGATCTTCTGTATCTTCTCCTTCTCTTTGCTCTGATGATCCTCCGAATCATCCTGTTCCAGCTCCAGCAGACGGATCATCAGCTCCAGACAGGCCCGGTCCAGATCCATGTTCAGGCGGTCCCGGCTCAGGATGTAGAGCAGAGCGGCCGTACAGAGCGCCAGGTTCTGAGTTCACACGACATGTATATCAATCACACACACACACACACACACACACACACACCAACATGAGAGAAATGACTAGTTACACCACTACAATAACTCTACATGGCGTACTGACACTTCTAATGAATAGGGTGTGTTATGTGGGACATGTAAACACTCACAGGATGTTGTGGTGCGTCGCTCAGCATGTTGAACACCTGTGCCACTTTCCCTCTCGCCCTCAGGTGCATACGGAAACTTGGCATGGCGCAGCGAGAAGCCAGGCTGATTATACTACACACACACACACACACACACACACACACACACACACACACACACACACACACGCATCTTTGAGGGCATTTTCTTACTTCTTGCTCATTTTCTGACCAACCATTTGCTGTTAGGATCGTTAGAAGCTTGCAGTTTACACGTGTGCGAGTGTGTGTGCGAGTGTGTGTGTGTTACCTAAGGCAGCGTGTGTGTAAAGGCTGAATGCTCTTCAGTCCCGTCTCCAGATACTCAAAGTCGTCAGTGAATTCCTGATTCTCTCCAAATTCCACCACGTCATTAAAGTGCTTTACATGCTGAACCACTGTGTACAGCTACACACACACACACACACACACACACACACACACACAAAATTAGGTTTCTTTTCCTATACTAAATATCACATAACAGATATAACTGGTCACTGTTGCTAGGAACCTTAAGCCTATAAAAGCATAGAATTAAATACAATGCACATTTTTTAGAGCCTTGAGCACGGCCCATAACCCCATGGTTCCACACCTGGGGTCTGCACCCACATCACACGGGGTGAGTCTGCCAAAATACAACTGGCACCTGTTAGATAAAACTGAAATAACACACTCACTGGGTACGATCTGTACATAAAGTGACTTACGACATTTACTAAGCTTGTGTCTTGATAAGATAAAAAGAGCCTCAAGGAAAAGAAGCTACTATTTGGAGGGGCAACTCCATTTCCCACAATGCCCTTCTCACCTCTTTGTGTTCCGCACCGGTGCTGACGGGGCGCGTCTCGGTGGCCGTGGTCCCTGATTTTGTGACTTGTGGGGGAGGCGGGGGGGTTTTAAAGACCCCATCGTCTTTTGCAGAATTAGTCTCTTTGCTTGCGCTTGACACACTCGGCTTCTGTGTTAACACACACACACACACACACACACACACACACACACACACACACACACACAGGTTACAGGTCGTTCACAGAACGCTATACATTATAAAGGAACTGAGACCAGAACTTACAGGTTTGCTGTCAGTGTGAGCTGCAGGAGTTTCCTCAGGTTCAGGTTGATTCCAGTGACGAGCGTTATACACGGCTTTAGCATGAGACTGCAACACACACACACAGACACACACAGACACACACAGACACACACAGACACACACACACAGACACACAGACACACACACACAGACACACACACACAGACACACACAGACACACACACACACACACTACATCATAGCAGCAAATCAAGTAAATTGAAATCTATAAGACTCAGAACTGTTTCGCTTCTTTACATGAAGTCTAACTGCACCCTCTGGGATTCGAACCTGGGTCTCTGCGGCGGTGGGCTGGCAAACTCACACAACTATGACACCTATACTGCTTTATCGTCAATCAGCTACTGGTGCAGAGCGACAAAACTAAGGTGCAGTGCCAGTTTTAAAAAATGTTGTGTTTTTTTTTTTAACAAAGACGTCCTGCTCACGTCTGCAACTTAAAGGCTACACCTGGCAACCCGCTGCAGTCAGAACCGGTAAAGCCAAGTCCGAGTCTAGACCGAGACTTTTAGCAGTACCTTTTTGATTATTTTGCGTCCCATCTTCAGTCTGTCCGCCGATTTTCCCGCCTCCTTTTGCGGCTCTGATCCTGCAGAACCGGAGTCGGAATCCTGACACGGAGAACCTGAAAGCAAAAAATCTGCAGACGTACTCCGTTTGGGAAGGACACAAAACGTACATCTTTGTTGTCCTTTCTTTTTTTGGTGCCTCACTAGGCGAATCCGTACCGGTGCGAGCGTGCGCCAGAGTCTGAGGGTCACCGGCGAGGGGATGGTCCGAAGCCGCCTCCTCCTCCTCCTCGTCCATTGTCACCTTCTTCGTCTTCTTCATCCCGTTCTCCTCCTCCTCCTCCTCCTCGCTGTCGCTCTCGCTCAACTCATCGAACCCAAAGTACTTGATCTTGTAGCTGGTCCCGGGTTCGGGGTCCTCCCCCTCACAGGCACCGTCCTCGAACCCGAAGAACTCCAGCTTGCACTCCAGCTTCGACTTCGTGGGGCGAAACCTGGGGAACATCCGAGGATGAGAAAAGGTGGCAAACGCACGAGTGTGTGCGCGCGTTCTGGCGTGTGTGTACCTGCTGTATTTGGGCGGTGGCGTCTCGGTTCTCCGGCGGAACGTCCCTGCGTCTCCGAGGTCGGCCGGCGTGACGCTGGCGCACTCGTCCGCGCCGCGCTCCATCGAGTCCTGTATGGTGACGTTGCACACGGACACGCAGGACGGGTGCAGCACTGTGTAGTCCCGCACTCGCCCACGCCCTTTCGTCTCTGGCGCTTTGGCCACGGCCACGGTCGCGGCCGCCGGAGCCGGGCCAGGGGGGTCGACGCCGGTGGTAGTGCTTCCGCCCGACGCCGATGTGTGATCCTGCGCCGTCTCCAGGTCCGCTTTCCGATTGGCTCGTCTGTACACCCGATCCCTCGCCGGTTTGATCAGAGGAAGCTGGTCGAAGTCGATCGGCACCTCCGTCGGCTCCGAGGCTTCCTGTTTGGACTCGTTCAGCATACCGCTCAGTTGCATGGACGCCACAGGTTCAGACAGAGGGAGTTCCCCCGGGGCGTCGGGCGAGTCCCCGGTCGCGGGTTTAACGCGAGCCGAGGGCGCCACTGGAACTTTGTTGGCTGCTGATCCAGCCAGGGCAACAGAGGAGCTCTGGACGGGCGCTACAACAAACCAGATTAAATGCATGAAATTATTCATTATTCATATTCATTTCACAACGTATCAGCTACCCACGTAAGAAGAGATGAAACAAAAAACACCGTTACGTTTCTGCTACTTTTTTCATCTGGAATATGTGCCCAAACGCATGAAACCTGTACTGCATTGAATGAGTGGGCGGTACCCGAGTCAGCTCCGCCTCCCGCGCTCTCTCCGCCCTGCTCCTGCTCCTCGGTGGCATCGCTCTGCGGCTCCTCGTCACTGTCGAAGCTGAACGGATCGTCGTCGTGGTTGAGGTGCCGCCGTTTGGGGAACTCGGGCATTCCGGCGGGGCCGTGGCCGGGCCGTTTGGAGCCCAGCTGAGCCTTGTACGTGGTCTCGCCCCATTTGGTGCTGAGCGTGGCCTTCCTGTTGGCGAACACCTCCTCGAACTTGGAGTTCGCCTCGCCGCCCTTCCTGCTGTACGTCTTGCTGAACTTGGACGTCATGGTGACGACGTTACATATTCCCTACGGACCACAACGGAGCAACAACCAAGAAAATTGACGGTCACTACAAACGTCAAACTTGTTTCCGTAGAGTTATATAGGGTCGGTGAGTTCGAGACTGAGGTTGACCGAATGACTTGTTTCAATGCATGTTCGACTACAGTGCTATCTTTGTGACTTCTACAAGTATTAATGGACTATTTGTTCCTCTACATTAGGGGCCAACCGATAAATCAGCACCCCTATATCAGCTATCTGCACTCATAATGGCATTAATAATAATTACGGAAAAAACAGACAGGATACCCCTAGAATCCTTCAAGTTATGAGTGCTGCCGTTGCATAGTTTGTCCACAAGAGGGCACACTGCAACTCTGCATATTCACCCCCAGTTTTCCACATAAAGATACATAAATATACATAAATATTCATGGATTTTTTTTGTTTTATTTACAGTTTCTCCCGGATAAGCTAACATGCCAATTTCCTTTAACCTTCGTTAGTAGTAGTACTCGAGTCGCACCGGATCTGATGCTTTTTTTTGTGTTCTGAAAGACAAAAACGCAGGGCCACGTCCATAAAGTGACCCTGACCAGAAAAAGCATCGTCCTCCTCAATTTGACGAAGGTCTTAAAGACGTTCGCCCTCGTTTGGGGCCAAACGTGGCACCGGTACACCCTGGGCAGGGTGCCAGTACGTCAAGGGGTTCCGTCAACGCAAAACCCGACCTTCACGTTGCGAGATTCGAACCCTGGCCCTCTTGACCTGTCGCTTCCAGCTCCTAGCTCTTACTTCGAAAGGGTTCATCCAACAACTAACTCGGCTGTACGGAACACTGTTATCTCACGTGCGGTGCCTTATTAAACTCATTCTAAGCGTTCGTAAATACCAGTAGGTATCGCTACATGACGCAGAAACCCAAAGTAACGCATAACTCGGTGTACAAACCAACACTGACACCGGTCTATCAGGTTTAACTCTCGGTGACTGAGGTAAACCTGTTAGCATTAGCATTAGCTTACAAGTTACAAGTTCATACTTTGCTCTAGACGTTTAGAACTGACGTTTTAAATCGCCACCCGCCTCCAGGCTGCACTGTGTTTCATATATGTTAATAAAAGCAAGCAGAACAATAAACAGAACAGAAAAGCAGAGCAGTTTCTCTCACCTGCTGTTCGGCCTGCAGCTCTGCTCTCTCTCATAAACCTGCTAATAACCTCAACACTCTCACAAACAGCGGGGATGCGGATTAATTACTGGAAATAATGCAAAAAACCACGATCGATATATTTCATACACTGTATGTACACTGCTTCATATTTAATAGTACAAGTGTATTGATTGTGAGCTTCTCCTGCTCCCACTATCATACGCCATTAAAGCTAAGCTCCGCCTCTTCCGCCCTCACCGCTTACTACAAAAACATCACGCTCTTCTGTAATCGCAATGAACTCTCATAGATCACTCACATGTCGTCCGTTTATACTTCTTTTTAGTATATATTGACAATATAATTTGTTATATGCATTTTCGAGAAACGCAAGGTTACCCTGTAGTTCGTAGGAGCTGCACGGACTACATCTCCCACAATCCTTGCCCTCAGTTAGCCCGTACCTACACCGCTAGCTCACGAACTAATTATTCTGTAATGTTACTAATGTAAGACTCTTTTTTTTTTTACTATGTTTTACTATTTTTATACTACACGTTCAACACGCATTCAGAAATTAGCTTTATTAGAGAAAATAGATTGGTTTTAGCTGTGCAGCTAGCACAGTCAGATCACCCGGATGATAACGCGACGTCTCATTGGTGCACATTCAAACGCTGCTTTATGGAAAATATAATTCTGAAGTAACTACTACCCTGCAAAGCGTTTTTAGGATGCTTTAGCCCTAATCTTAATGTACAGTGAGTAAACAGTTCACATTTTATACTCTATTTTATTAAAAATATTTCATTCAAAAATATAAAAATGATATATACATATATTTTATTTGATTTTTATAAAGTATTTTCTATTTAACGTGTCTAAAATTCAAAATATGGTGCAATACTATCACAATACCACCAGATGTCACTAAGACCAATGAAATAAAATAGTCTAAGTGTCTACCACCATCTGGATGCATGTACTGTATCTTGAATAAAATAGCGATTTAATTATTCTATAATGTTATTATTGAAAAACTACTTTGACCATTTTTAAAATTTTACTATTTTCCATTCAGAAATAAGCTTTATTTAAGAAAATAGACTAGTCTTGCAACTAGCACATGAGAACACCAGGATAGTAACGCGACGTCAGATCGAAAACATTAGACCTAATCTTGGTGTACATTGAACATTTTACATTTTGTAATCTATTTTATTGATATTATATATAATTCAGTCATGCAGCTATACTTTATTTTATTGTTTTAAAATATTGAAATTTTATTTATAGTTTTCTCTTTTAATGTGTCTAAAATTAGCAACAGGGTGCAATACTATTACATTACCACCAGATGTCACCAATTAAATAAATGAGTACGTATAACAATAGACGTGTCTACAACCATTTGGTGCTCAAATGGCAAAACGACATGTACTGTATTTAATTCTGAGTTTACATATTGATGAAAATCGCGATTTAATTATTCTATAATGTTATTATTGTAAACTATTTTATTTATTATATTTCTATATTTATATTATATCTGTAAAGCACATAATAAATCACTAACCAAGCTCACGAATGCTGTAAACTGCCTTTAATAAACATAACAGTAAAAAAACAGGCAACATTTTCAATTCCTTTAAAATAAATACATTTGAAAAAGGAACCTCTAATGATCTCCAATAGATACACAAATCTATTTAAACGTCATCCAGTCGTCGTGCGTTAAATGTGCTGTGTTTGTTCACACTGAGAACTTTTTACGTCAAACATCAAACGCCTTAAGCGTCCGATTTCAAACAGTACATGTAAAAACCCTAACGGCTAAAACATTAAACGATTAAAACACATCTCATCCATCGACATGCTCTGGTCTTTAAGGCCGTGCCTTTCACCCTGTCATCATCCGAACAAAGCCTCTCATCGGCCCGAGTCTCTCCAGTGTGGCTTCCGACGAGCTCAGCGAGTCCATAGGTGCAGATTCGAGGGGTCAGGGGTCGATCTCCATGGGGACGACGGTCAGTAGGACGTCCTCGTTGCCACGGCGAACAATGATGCGTAGTAAGGTGTGCTTGCTGATCGCAGCGCTGACGTCGGAGGCCGTGCTAATGCGCTCGCCATTCACAGAGATGATGACGTCGTTCTCCTTCACCCCACCCCTGCAGAGAGAAACAACAAGCGCATTAGACCGCCGAGACACCCAAGCCCCCAAAGAAACTACAAATAAATCATTACACCTCAAACACAACAGGAATGAATCTCTTCTCTTCCTGTCAATGCAACAGTGGCCCCTACTGGCTGGTTGTGGCACAACAAGAAAAAAAAAGTGTAGCCCCAGTCTTAGATGTTGGGACAGAAACAGTATAATGGTCACCACTGTAGGACCCTGATGTGGTGGGAATAGTTGTGACCAGTATCGGACCCTGGTATACTGGGAATGACCAGTTAAATGCTGGGACAGTATGATAGTCACCAGTATTTGAATTGAGGATTTATAATGGTCACCAGTATAGGTTGCTGGGACTTTATGACGGACACCAGTATGAGATGATGGGACAGCATTATATGCACCAGCATGAGATGATGGGACAGAAAGATTATTACAATTTTAGGATTAATATGGTTGGTATGATCATAACCAGTATGGGAAGCTGGTATGGTGACAACAAGTAAAATCATTACCTCACCCTAAACAAACCAGCGCAGGATCACATTAAATGTTTAGTTTTTTTGTATCAGGGAAGCACAATTATAATCCATTTTCAGTCAAACTGTATGTTGTTTTATTTAAATGCTGATAAACTGGATGTTTCTGCCTCCTGTCCACTCTCACTGTACTCTCACTCTCTTTAGCTAGCTCGCTAAACCGTTAGCCTCCGTCATTAGCTCATATGCTCGGCTTTTATATTTCCCAGTGGTCCAGCAAACCAGTTCTCACGACTTTAATCGCGTAAAGTATTTATAGCTACATGTGTTTAGATTTAGGATTGAGCTGAGTTTGCTTAAATGTACATTTTTTTTGCGGTGCTAAAAATCGGCGTTAGCATGCTAACCGCTAATTAGCGCTTTAGCTGGCAGGCTGCAGGAGCTCAGTGTTACAGTAATCGGTTTTCTCTTTTACTTCTGACTTATGCAGAACCTGTGCAGGCAGTAAAAACGAAAGGTACACTGCTTAAAATCTGTTCAGTGATTAGAGATGAAGTCATTAAATACATAAATAAGTAAATAAACACAAAGAGTTAAACCTACAGAAGTTTTCTCTCTAGTTTGAGTAAATAGAGGACAATATGAAATCATGTATAAACACTCACTCACTCACTGTAGTGAGTGGTTCTTTCCCAGAACCTCGACACACTTTCTTTCTTTCTTTCTCTCTCTCTCTCTCTCTCTCTCTCTCTTGTATGTGGTTACACAAAGCACTGAGGAGGGTCTTTTAAAGATGAATAAACAGATTGGGAGAGGCTCAACCTCAACGGTGTATTAGTGTGCATACTTGTGCATGTGTGCATTATTGTGTGTGTGTGTGTGTGTGTGTGTGTGTTATGAGGTAATATAAATGTGAAACATGTGCTGCGTATCAGAGCCAAACAAAATATCACCGACTTGAGCAGTGCCGAGAGCAGAAAGTATTTACCCAATAAAAACTCCACAGCTACGTTCCAATCCATTTTTCTGCTGTGCACTCGCCCACTTCCCCTCAGTACATCTCCCACTTCCTCACTAAGTGTGTAGTCGTTCGTCTTTACTTTACAAACCCTTGACTGGTTTTATTTGATAGTGTTGTGACCAGCCTGGCATTACGGGGGACAGAGTTTGTCCACTTACACTGCTGCGGGGTTTTTTGAGATGACCTCAACGACGTAAGCGCCAGATGTGATGTCAGGAAAATCACCCAGTTTCTCTTTCAGCTCCTTCACCAACCTGAAAAGAGATTACTATATAATTTAGGCATAAACGTAAAGCTGGCAAAGGCTGTGCTTGTTGCAGCACTGGGAGATGATTCCCCAACCAGCCTCCTTTCTTTTGGGCACAGCCAATTATACCTGTACGACCCTCCTGATTCACCACCTGAGTGCCTCACGTTTGATTCTTGGTCAGTGTTGAGGAACTCTGGTCCCAGAAAACACAGGGCACAGATGTGGTCACGTCCAGGATGGTACACCAGCCAATCGACCTGGCCAGAAGGCACCACTGGGGCTCGAACCCTGTGGTGGTGTGCTAGTGCATGCAAACGCTGCACCACCCAAGTTGTTATATTAAATAAATTGTACATCACAGACATTTATCATTTATTTCAGGCCATAAGAAGCATCTGAACCTCAGTGGTCTGGAGGTTTGGGTGGTAGATGTGCCATTCCATATCGGTATGACAGTTTCTATTTCTGATTTGTTTTCAACTCACTCAGGTGTCAGCGTCATCATACGAATTCCAATATATTTCTTCTTGGCAGTCAGTCGACCTGTAAGAGACCAGAACTGTAAGAGTCAAAACGCAGCATGTCGATTGCAGTATATTTCGGCAACGGTTCTGACCTCGGGCGTGTCTCTCATAGGATTCTGTGAGGAACTGTTTGATTTTATCCGAGGGAATGGCGAAGGAGATTCCAGCTGTCACTTTTAAAGTGTTTATCCCGATCACCTCGCCGTCCTGCACACCAGAACACAGGCCGTTATGTACAGTATGCAGACAATATGTCTACAATATGTCCAGTTTTCCACTCTCTTTATATGCTGGTTCTTTCCATGTTAATGACATAACCTATTATTTACCAGAAAATGCTTACCAGATTAACCAGAGGACCTCCTGAGTTCCCATACTGAAAGAACACATAAAGTTCACTTAATAATGCTACACTTCACACAGTTTTACTACAGCTCAACTTGACAGATCCTGGACAGAAACAAAAAACGTAAGCACAACCACATTACTCTGAAGCACAGTATGTGACATGAATTGTTATGTACTGTTGCATGAACCATGTACATAAATAGCGATTCATCCTTCATCCACTAGAGGGCCACTACAGCGATCTGACTAGGCTGCATCACAACACACATACTGCTGTACTAAATTCGATCGTGCCGAAGCCTTTTGGTTGGCGTAGCGCTCTTTATACGTGTAGATGTTACCACTCAGGTGCTGGATCTAATCAATACCGATACAGTAGTGGCCCGTATGAGACTAGTAAGATCGCTGCACCCTCTAGTGGATGAATCATAAATTGCTCTTAACATAAGTTGTGCAATGAACGATTGCATACTAAATAATCAAATGACTCAACCACCAAGTGTTACTTTATCGCGTTATCCCAATTATATCAGGACATTCTGCGAATCATCAAGGCTAGACGAGGAACCACAATCCACCGATAAAGCGCCAATAAAGCTGCAGGGTGTCATTATTCTGTCTTTTTTAAGACTCCCTGAGCATTTCGAGGCATGCACATACCTGTGCGTGTGAGAGAGTGTGTTTGGGTGTGTGTACTGACGTTGATAATGGCGTCGGTTTGGATGTAGTCCATGTCGGAGTTGCGCAGGCCGAGTTCTCGCCCTCCTCTCTGGGTGGTGCTGACGATGCCTGTGGTGACCGTGTTCTGGAGCGAAAATGGGCTGCCGATGGCAACCACAAACTCGCCGGGTCTGAGATCGCCCGATCGACCCATCTTCAGCACGGGAAGTTTGGTCTGCAGGACAGGAAACGTGACAGGACGGTAAGAGTGTTTTCTACTAACACTGGATGCTAACTAACTCATTTATGAATGAAATCAAACTGTCCACTTAGGAAGCAACACTGATTGACAATCAATTTCCCATGCTGTTGTGCAAATGGAATAGACAACAGGTGGAAATTATTGGCAAGTAGCAAGACACACTCAATAAAGGAGTGGTTCTGCGGGTGGGGACCACAGACCACTTCTCAGTACCTATGCTTTTCTGGCTGATGTTTTGGTCACTTTTTGAATGTTGGTGGTGGCTTTCACACTGGTTGTGGTATCATGAGACGCCGAACTCTACAAACCCACACAAGTGGCTCAGGTAGTGCGCTCATCCATGATGGCACATCAATGCGAGCTGTGGCAAGAAGGTTTTTGCTGTGTCTGGTCAGCGTAGTGTCCAGAGGCTGGAGGCGCTACCAGGAGACAGGGGCCGGTACACCAGGAGACGTGGAGGAGGCCGTAGGAAAGGGCAACAACCCAGCAGCAGGACCGCTACCTCCTCCTTCGTGCAAGGAGGAACAGGAGGAGCAACTGCCAGAGCCCTGCAAAATGACCTCCATCAGGCCACAAAGGTGCATGTGGTCTGCCACAAACGGTTTAGAAACCGACTCCATGAGGATGGTATGAGGGTCCGGCGTCCACAGATGGGGGTTTGTGCTCACAGCCCAACACGGTGCAGGATGCTTGGCATTTGCCAGAGAACACCCAGGGTTGGCAAAGTTCGCCACTGGCAACCCTGCTTTCTCTTTCACAGATGAAAGCAGGTTCACACTGAGCACATGTGACAGACGTGACAGTGTCCCTGGAGACGCCATGGAGAGTGATCTGCTGCCTGCAACATTCTTCAGCAGGATCGGTTTGGCAGTGGGTCAGTAATGGTGTGGGGTGGCATTTTCTATGGAGGGCCGCACAGCCCTCCATGTGCTCACCAGAGGTAGCCTGACTGCCATTAGGTACCAAGATGAGATCCTCAGACCCCTTGTGAGACCATATGCTGGGGTGGTTGGCCCTGGGTTCCTCCTAATGCCAGGACAATGCTAGACCTCAATGTGGCTGGAGTGTCAGCAGTTTCTGCAAGATGAAAGCATTGAAGCTATGGACTGGCCTGCCCGTTCCCCAGACCCTGAATCCGATTGAGCACATCTGGGGAATCATGTCTCGCTCCATCCATCACCCAACGTAACGTTGCACCACAGACTGGTCCAGGAGTTGGCAGATGCTTTAGGTCTGGGAGGAGATCCCTCATGGAGACCATCCGCCACCTCATCAGGAGCATGCCCAGGTGTTGTACGGAGGTCATACAGGCACGTGGAGGCCACACACAATTCCGAGCGCCTCATTTTGACTTGTTTTAAGGACATTACATCAAAGTTTGGATCAGCCTGTAGTGTGTGTTTTTCCCCACTTTAATTTTGTGTGTGACTCCAAATCCTCCAAGGCCTCCTCCATTGGTTATAATAAATTTGATTTCCATTTTGTGTGGATTTGTTGTCAGCACATTCAACTTTGTACAGAACAAAGTATTCTGTTACGGGGTCGCCAAGATGGTAAAGGCGAACCCCAAAAGAAAGAGGTTTTAGGACCCAATTGCAGTTAGCTCCAGATGGATTTAGTGAACCAAAATAATGATTTAAATATACACCAAAAAGGGAGTGTGCTAAATGATGAACGCTGTGCCAACGATGGCACAACGTAAATGTAAATTTACGTTGTGCCATCCTTTTTGTAAAGCACAGTTAGTGGCGATCATGTTTAATCTATCCATTCACTATTTTCCCTATTTTCAAGCTCGCGCTAGGCGGAGCTTTTCTGTCAGGGTTAAACACCCGTTTTGCATACATGTCACGCGAGTCCTGCTGTGGTCCCGTGGTTAAAGTCATGGACTCTGACGCTGTCCTTCAGAGTTCGATTCCACGTTGTGCCATCGTTGGCACAGCGTTCATCATTTAGCACACTCTCTTTTTGGTGTATATTTAAATCATTATTTTGGTTCACTAAATCCATCTGGAGCTAACTGCAATTGGGTCCTAAAACCTCTTTCTTTTAGGGTTCGCCTTTACCATCTTGGCAACCACATAACATATTCAATGAGAATATTTCATTCATTCAGATCTAGGATGTGTTATTTGAGTGTTCCCTTTATTTTTTTGAGCAGTGTAAAATATGTGTGTGTGTGTGTGTGTGTGTGTGTGTGTGTGTGTGTGTTATATTATACCATGTAGGAATTTGAGATAATTTATAAGTTTGTTTAACATAGTCTTATAGTCTTCAGGAAAACTATGTGTCTTACAGTTTATTTAAATATGTCAACCCTGGATGTAATTTTAGCTGATGATTTTAGTTACAGTGCACCAGTGAGCTGAAATTCACTGGCTCACTGGTGTCAACTTAATCATTTTAAACTTTTTGTCTCTGGTCGCCTTCAGAGAGCCTGAATGTAAAGCCTATTCCTTTTAATTGGTTTTTAATTACTTTTCTCTTCCATACACAATGTACATATATTTACATATATACATATATGTAATATATATATACACACACACATATATACATACATACAGTGGGGCAAAAAAGTATTTAGTCAGCCACTGATTGTGCAAGTTCTCCTACTTAGAAAGATGAGAGAGGTCTGTAATTTTCATCATAGGTGCTATGAGAGACAAACTATCCAGGAAATCACATTGTAGGATTTTAAAAGAATTTAATTGTAAATCATGGTGGAAAATAAGTATTTGGTCACCCACAACCAAGCAAGATTTCTGGTTCTCACAGACCTGTAACTTCTTTAAGAAGCTCTTCTTACATTTACATTTACATTTACATTTACATTTACAGCATTTAGCAGACGCCCTTATCCAGAGCGACTTACAATTGATACAATCTTACAATCCAAGCAATTGTGGGTTACGGGCCTTGCTCAAGGACCCAACAGTGGCAGCTTGGCAGAGGTGGGATTTGATCCCATACTTTGAACCTTACCCGCTAGGCTACCACAGACTTCGTTATCTGTATAAAAGACACCTGTCCACAGCCTCAAACGTGAAACGTCAGACTCCAAACTCAACAATGGCCAAGACCAAAGAGCTGTTGAAGGACACCAGGAAGAAAATTGTAAACCTGCACCAGGCTGGGAAGAGTGAATCTACAATAGGCAAGCAGGTTGGTGTGAAGAAATCGACTGTGGGAGCAATTGTTAGAAAATGGAAGACATACAAGACCATTGATAATCTCCCTCAATCTGGGGCCCCACGCAAGATCTCATCCCGTGGGTCAAAATGATCATGAGAATGGTGAGCAAAAATCCCAGAACTACACGGAGGGACCTGATGAATGACTTGTAGGAAACGTTTGACCTTTGTTAAGGCTATGTTACAAAGTACTGAGTTGAACTTTCATTATTGACCAAATTTATTTTACGAACAATTCTACATTTCCTGTTTAGTGCAGAGCTTTTCCGGGTTCTGTGGTTAGCAGAGGGATTAGTAACTGGGACCGAACTCATGAATGTCAGACGCTTTTTACCGCTCTTGAATGTGGAATCAGCTGTAATAACAGGAGCAAGTAGAAGTGAAGAAGGGTGCACCGAAATCAGGGCTAAAATCCACTGATGCATAAAGCAGATCCATTCCAGCGAGTAATTACAGAAACAGAGCCTCGGATCGGCTGGACGCTCCAAAAGCACACTTCACGTTGTTCGTCGCTCAAACGTGATGAATTATGGGTAATGCATTAATTACAGCAACACGTGACACACACCCACATCATAAACACCATCGGGGATAAGAGTTCTCGTACCGCCGCTTATCAAAAAGACCTATGATTTCTAGTTTTAGCCTCCAAGCTGTGTGAGATCAGAACCAAACCCAGAGTTCACGCCTGTCCAACACCATCTGATTTACGCTAAACCTCGGCTATTTTGGGTGCCAGTCATGCCAGCCATGTGAAGCAGTGTGCGTTTGCTCTTCACAGCCACCCTGGAGAATCTCAGGACAAGTCAGTGCTGATCTCGCTTACGCTCAGAGCCGAACTCAGCAAATTAAAGGAACAATGAAGAGCTCACACGACATGGGAACTGCAGACAGACTGGAATCTGTTCTCACATTTTCCCTCCGATCTAATTACATCACAGACAAGCTTTACACATCAGACTTTACTATAAATAATATGCTTATTTATAAATGTACTCATTTTTAAATATTATTTGAAATTAATTAAATGATGTCTACTTATAGCGAGTCAAACTGATTATTATTTAATTTTGCAATATTTTTCACAAGTAAAATAAAAAAAAACATTTTTAGTTTTTAATTATTTCTTTTTGGCCAGTAAGAAAAATATTTATAATTATAATAATTCATAATTCTTTAGTTATTTACACATAATTGTCTTTACATTTAACTATAAAAAAAAATAACAATTCTACATAAAATGTATCATTTTAAAATATTTTTTATTTGAAATGTTGTTATATAATTACAGGAATTTTTTATTATTTAAATTATTAATTTCTTAGTAAGGGAAATAAATTACAATATATTTTGATTGTTACCTAATAATAATTATTTCTTGGCAGTAATATATTTATAATTCCTTATCATTTTTTATTATTACTTACTTTTTTAGCAGATGAAAAACAATAAATAGTTAAATAAATGTTTATTATTTAAATTTTCTATTTAATTCGACAAGTGAAATAAATAATGCATTATGTAGCTTTAATTATTTCTTTTGACAGTAGAAATATATTTCTAATATTATATATTATAATATATTCTTAATTTATTCATGTGTAATTTTGTCTTTACATTTAACAATGACATAATATTAATAATAAAAAAACAATTAATTATCAAAAATGATCAATTTACATTTTTTTATTTATTGTTAGTTTACAACGCATTAAAATGCAAATATTTATTATAATAATAAATATTAACTATAAATAATTGTAATTATTTTATCAATAAACATCTACATTTACCTTACATCTCATTGGATGCTTTATTTAGAAACTATTGTAAGCTTATTCAATCTATTCTTACAGGGGCCCGGTTACATCTCATTGGATGCTTATTTGAAATATTGTAAGCCTTATTCCAGTCCTTATTTACATTATAATAATAATGGATAATAATAACAATATATACAGTGGGGCAAAAAAGTATTTAGTCAGCCACTGATTGTGCAAGTTCTCCTACTTAGAAAGATGAGAGAGGTCTGTAATTTTTCATCATAGGTACACTTCAACTATGAGAGACAAAATGAGAAAAAAAATCCAGGAAATCACATTGCAGGATTTTTAAAGAATTTAATTACAAAATTATGGTGGAAAATAAGTATTTGGTCAATAAATTTGGTTAAAAACTCAATACTTTGTAACATAACCTTTGTTGGCAATGACAAGAGGTCAAACGTTTCCTGTAAGTCTTCAACCAGGTTGGCACAACACTGTAGCTTTTTCTTTTTTGGCCCATTTCCTCCATGCAGATCTCCTCTAGAGCAGTGATGTTTTTGGGGCAACAACACGGACCTTCAACTCCCTCCACAAACCTTTCTATGGGGCTGAGGTCTGGAGACTGGCTTGGCCACCGCAGGACCTTGAAATGCTTTTTACGGAGCCCACTCCTTCGTTGGCCCGAGGGTGTGTTTGGGATCATTTCATGCTGGAGACCTAAAAGAAAAAAAAAGAAAAAATGACATACACACACCACACCTAACGACCGACACCCTCCATGTTCCATCTTCAATGCTCTCACTGATGGAAGGAGGTTTTGGCTTTTAAATCTCACGATACATGGCCCCGTTCAATTCTTCCCTAACACGGATCAGTCGTCCTGTCCCCTCTGCAGAAAAACATGTGTTCCACCCCCATGCTTACCATAGGTATGGTGCAACTCAGCATTCTTCTTTCTCCCAAACACGAGACAAGTTGGTTTTTACCAAAAGGTCTAATTATGTTTCATCTGACCACATGATATTCTCCCAATCCTCTTCTGGGTCATCCATATGGCTCTCTGGCAAACTTCAGACGGGCCTGGACATGTACTGGCTTAAGCAGGGGGGCACGCCTGGCACTGCAGGATCTGAGTCCCTCTCGGCGTAAGTGTGTTTACTGATGGTAGCCTTTGTTACTAACTTGGTGTCCAGCAGCTCTCGGCAGGTCATTCATCAGGTCCCTCCGTGTAGTTCTGGGATTTTTACTCACTGTTCTCATGATCATTTTTGACCAAACGGGATGAGATCTTTGCTTGGGGCCCAGATCGAGGGAAATTATCAATGGTCTTTGTATGTCTTCCATTTTTATTCACACCAACCTGCTTGCCTATTGTAGATTCACTCTTCGCAGCTTGGTGCAGGTCTACAATTTTCTTCCTGGGTCCCTTCGACAGCTCTTTGGTCTTGGCCCCCATGGTTGAGTTTGGAGTCTGACTGTTTGAGGCTGTGGACAGGTGTCTTTTTATACAGGATTAACGAGGTCAAACAGTTACCATTAATACAGGTAACAAGTGGAGGACAGAAGAGCTTCTTAAAAGACAGAAGTTACAGGTCTGTGAGAGCCAGAAATCTTGCTTGTTTGTGGGTGACCAAATAATTATTTTCCACCATGATTTACAATTAAATTATTTAAAAATCCTACAATGTGATTTCCTGGATTTTTTTCCTTATTTTGTCTCTCATAGTTGAAGTGTACCTATGATGGAAATTACAGACCTCTCTCATCTTTCTAAGTAGGAGAACTTGCACAATCAGTGGCTGACTAGATACTTTTTTGCCTCACTGTAATAACTAATAAATGAAACGTTATAATTTAAGGCTGCTGCAGGGTTGCCAGATCATAAGATACAATGCTAATAGATCTGTATTCGGAACTGGTTATTACTATTTATTAGTTCAGATTAAACCAGAGCCTTCTTGGTACAATCTCTGAATCTCTGTGGGTCCCTGCTCGGGTCCAGGCTTTTATACACACCTATGTTTTGAAATCTGGCAGCCCTGGTTTTGTTCTGCTCTGGTTATTGTGTTGTTTTACTCCCACAGTGCTGACTCAGGATCCGTGGGTTTATTCTGTTTAGGAAGCCGGAAGGTAGGGCAGAAACGAGAGAGCTCGAGGGCCGGCCTGGGTTTCATCAGATTGTTGTTTCTGGACCTGTTCACCTGCTACATCACATCCAGCTCTGTGTGTGTGTGTGTATGTGTGTGTGTGTGCGTGTGTGTGTGTGTGTGTGTGTGTGTCTGTGTGTCTGTGTGTGTGAGAGAGAGAGAGCAATGGTGCACTGAGGGAATACCTCATCAGCACTGACATGTGAAGCATGATTACTCAAACAAAATGTGGAACAATCGCTCTGGCTTAGAGAAAACCCTCCAGAAGGTCCAGCGAGAGAGAAACGAGAAATGTAAAAACATTTATCCTCCTCGACCGCAATGGTGGAAAAGTCTCAGACGAGGCAAACGTGACGAACCGACCACAGATTAGCATTTTTTTTACATCTCCCAGGTGTAAGAACAGGTGCAAATCAGCAGCAGTCAGCAGCGGTTGCCAGGTATGCATTTCTTCCATCAAACTAAGCATCCCAAGTGTTTAGCTTTGTGAGGTTTGGATGTTTATTTGGCATAACTTCGGGTTAACCTTCAGAGGTAACCTCATGTTAAAAGGAGCCTCGTCTTATATAACCTCCTCTTAAGGGGGACCTTCTGATCTATTACTTACCTATACCTTAAGTAAGGTGGGCTACCACAGAGAAGAAAAATACAGATAGCAGCTCCTTTGGTTCAGAGGTAAGAACAGGCTGCTGGCAATAGCAGTTCATAAGGTCGTGGGCTGAAACTCAGGCCGGGGCTTGGTGGAAGGGTTACAGGGCCCTGCAGGGATCCTTAAGAATCCTTACATCCTGGTCCGTGAGTCACGTTCGACCACATTAAAGCCCTTGAAACCAAAACCTTTATAAATAGTGTGCGCTCATATATACACAGTGTCCTACCAGGGGTGTGTGTGTGTGTGTGGACATAAGGACATAGTGTGTGTGCGTGTGCGTGTGCGTGTGTGTGTGTTTGAATATCTATACTGTATCTAACTGAAGTTGGACTCACTCAAGCCCTTTAACTGTAGCTGCTATAAATACTGCCTCTGTATGTGTGTGTGTGTGTGTGTGTGTGTGTGTGTGTGTGTGTGTGTGTGTGTGTGTGTGTGTGTGTGTGTGTGTGTGCGTGTATGGAAACAGACACGGAACTCTTCTCCGGGGGACATGCACACAGCTGATTTTGGATGTGACTGAACTCCGGCTTATGAGAAAATCCTCCACAGTCTCACTTGTGGTTCTGGTTTAACGTGTGTGAGAGTCACACAGAAACACAAGGACTTGGTGTGTACACGTCTACGAATGCGTACGTCCCTGTGCTCCTACGTGTCTACGTGTCTCACACACACACACACACACACACACACACACACACATATATATTACACTGTATCCTTATGTTGGTTTGTGACTCACGTCGAGCCACATTAAAGCTCTTTAACCAAAACTTGTATAAATACAGCGTGCTCACACTGGAATGATGTTCTGCGGTGTGAGTGTGTGTGTGTGTGTGTGTGTGTGGCTGTATGAAACCTGGGAAGTGCACTTAGCTGACTTTGGATGGGACACTATTGCAGCTTTGAGAGAGTTATGGGAAAAACGTCCGCAGCGACAAGTTTGTGGGTCTGGCTTTGTAGTGAAACTGTGCTGTGTGAGTGTGTGTGTGTGTGTGTGTGTGTGTGTGTGTGTGTGTGCGCGTTAGATCCTGGGTGACCTCATTCAGTCACATATGGATCAGTTTTCTCAGTGAAAAAACACTTTCCTTAGTTTCCTGTCTGACGTGCTGCAGTCGCAATAACGTCTTCTCCAGACAGAGAGACGGAGAGAGGGAGAGGGACTCCACCAAACTTGTGTTGTGTCTTGCCAGACCAGGAAATCTCTAGGAGCAACAGCAGCTCAGCCGTGAAGCCTCACAGAGCTGAACAAACAGGACCACCGAGTCCCTGCCTCTGAAAACGTCAGGACAGGTTGAGCTTCAAGTATTAGGTTTCTATTAATCCATTTCTTTAATAACTAGTGGTGTAAAGCCATTGGACTCTAGAGTAAAGGACTCTCATAAATTTTTTTTATATATTTAGATATCATTTTTGATTTAACAATTAATTAAATAATAAAATAAAATAAAATAAAATAAAATTAAATTAAATTAAATTAAATAACTGAAAATGTTCAATATTTAAAATGAGTTTATAAAAATATACTAATTTATTTTTATACTTAAAAGACAGATCTGACCTGTGGATCGCTCCTTTCTACGTAAAATAAAACAAAATAAAATGCTTATTTATAATGTAAAATAAATCAAAAATATTACTTAACTATCGTGTCTACTTACAGTGAAAGTGAAATATTGTTATTTGTATTGTTATTTATAATTACGTGACTCTTTAATTATTTCATTATTTATTCATTTTTTTGTAAGGGAAATAAGATACAGTATGTTAATTCAGGATTAACATTATTTTTAATTATTACTTAATTACTATTATTTATTGGCGAGGAAACATTTAGAATTCTGATTTATAATTATTATTATTTAATAATTTTAATGTAATTTTTTAAGTGAAATAAATCATGCTTATATTTATAATATTTAGCTTTCCTTAATTGTTTTGAATTTTTGTCTCTACATTTATCAGTTGCAACAACATCTGTTTGATCTATTTTTATTATTAACCGTGAAAATATAATCATAATAACATTTTAATATGCCCTCAAACAAAAATGACCGATGATTTCCGTGTCCCGGAGACCGAGATGAGACCGGACTTGAGTACTACAACTACAACACTACTTGAAATCACATGGAAGATCCTGATCCTGATCCTGATCCCTCAACCCCATCCAACATCTGTGGGACAAACTGGAACTGCAACTGTGTGTCAGAATCTATCGCCCATCCTCACTAATGCTTATGTGTCTAAATGGAAGCAAATCTGAATGGCCACGTTCCATAATTTGGAGGAAAATGGAAACCAAGTCCATATTAATAGAGAGAGAGAGAGAGAGAGAGAGAGAGAGAGAGAGAGAGAGAGAGAGGGAGAGAGGGACTGTCTGACTGTTTTTCCTCTCCAAGGCATGTGCTATCCATTCTGTGGTAAACCACACACACACACACACACACACACACACACACACACAGTTACAGATGTTTATGTAGTGAGTGGTTCTTTCCCAGAACCTCGACACACATTCTCTATCTCTCTCTCACACACACATACACACACACACCTTTTCACTTTCTCCAAAATCTTCAGTAATTACTGGTGAGCCATCAACAAGCAACTGTAAAGAGACAAGTTATAACACATTCTGTCTGTCTCTCACAGTAAACCACTTGGTGTGTGTGTGTGTGTGTGTGTGTTAGCGAGAGAGAGAGAGAGAGAGAGAGAGAGAGAGAGAGAGAGAGAGAGAAAGACACCTCTGATGTTGCACTACCTCAAACACGACCTATACACAGTTCACACCTCAGTGAAACCCGAGCACCCGGAGCACTGTAACCGAAGAAGAGTACCAAACCCGAGTCTCTGCAGTTGTGCAGCACCATCAAAGGGTTATCCATAAAGGAACAATTAAAGGGTGGGACCACGTCAAAAAAATCGGACTGGAAATGAAAGGAGATCCAGATTCCAGATATAGTTCTGGGAGTATAATTCTCAAAGATCTCCTCTGTGCGCCTACCGCTATCCTCAGGGTTGCCAGATATGCGGAGAAAACCATCCAAAGTAGCAATCACAGATTTGTATATGATCCCCAACTGGACTCTGCTCCCACAAACACAACTAGCAAGTGATGCCCGACCATATGCCAAGCACTGCTGCGACTCAAATGGGCATCGGGGTGTGTAGTATTACAGATATTGTTATAAATAAAGAATTTAAACTACTACAGGAATCATTTACACAATTTTCTGTCCCTCATATTTCATCCAAGAACCTATCCCAGTATTAGGGTTAAGTCCAGGGCTTTCCTCACTTTAATACAGACAATTGTACCTGCGTGACGCCCGACCACGCTGGATGGCAACACCTGGGCTCGAACCCGGGTGCACCACCTGAGCACCCCACAGTACGTTCATACAGTAGCAAATTTAGGTGTTAATATATAGATCAAATCAATGTAAAGTACACAAAATAAAACCCGACTTTGTGCGATTTAACAAGGATCTGGCAACCCTCACATTGCTGCTGGTTTGGAAATCAAGAATCAAGCCACAATCAGCGGTCACACAATACAACCTCAACCAACAGTTTCCATTTTCGTTTATATAGCGTAAGTTTTTCAGTTGAAAAAAAGTTTTGTCTTACTGGAACGTTAATCTTAAGGAGGGCGATGTCCAGTCTTTCGTCGATGTCCGTGATTTTGGCATCATATGACTCTCCGTTTTTGAGCTCGACCTTCACTCGGTTCTTGTCGGCGATAACGTGGGCATTGGTGACGATGAGCCCGTCGTCAGACACGATGAAGCCCGAACCGGTTGCCACGGCCCTCTCTCGCAAGCTGTACACCATTCTGAGAGAGAATATTGTTTATTGCTAAAGGTTTTTCACATATGTATTCCAAGTGACTGCTAGTGATGCTCGACCCAGTTGGAAAGCACTGCCGGGACTCGAACCCGGGTCCCTGTGGAGGCGGTGGGCTAGGGGATTAGATCGCTGTGCCACCAGAGCACCTTGTTTATAGATTGTTTAGGTCAAAACATAGTAAAATTAGCTATTTAAGGCAAAACAAGAGTGGACCCAACATCAAGCCTTGGGGAACTCTCGACTCTCTTCAAATTGAACCACTAGAGATGAACGAGTCACTATTGAGGTGTGTTTAATATTAGAGGCGCAGTGAAACAAAAATCTTCAAAATCTAAGGATGTAACGTAACAGAGAGAAGACTACATTACCCAGGATGCACTGCTGCTCTTGACCTGTAAGGGAAATAATTGCAGCCACATACATTACGATGTCAGTTTAAATGAATTTGATCACTTTTGTGACTAAAACTTTCACACTTGTTTTTTTTTCCGTAACGCTCACAGTTCCTGCACAGATAGGAACTAAAAAAATGCTCCATTAGGAGACTCCCAGAGCTCTTTAGTGCCTCCGAATGTTTTGCAAACTGGATGAACTCAGTTATTCAATATAAAAAAAAGAGCGAGAGCGGACCCAGAATTAAACCTTGAGGAGTTCCTAAAAGCTGTACAGCAGGACTGAGTGATAAACATTAAAATCCAACGTAAACCTATCTGAACGATGTTTACACTGCGGTGCAAACCAGACAAAATGAGCACCTACCACAATAAATATGTGTGGCGTTTACACACAATGACACAATTAAAGGTGGTTTTTTTAAGCAAAACAACAAGAAAGAAGATTTTCTCAAATTTCTTCAACCCGCGGTTTGCGTGGCGCTTACTTACTTGCGGTAGAGTTCGATGTGAACGACGGCAGGTGCGATTTTCTCCACCACGTCAGCGATAAAGTTGTATTTATATCGTAAACTCTTCGGTGCTTCCGGAGCTGGCTTCTCTTGAACTGGCTTCTCTTGAACTGGCTTCTCTTGACCTGGCTTCTCCAGAGCTGCTACACACACATACACTGACATCATCTCAACAAGAAAAAGTACTAAACATCAGCACGCTCATTTCATTTTGCTGTATTTACGCGATCACCTAAAAGCCCTCATTAAGCCCGGCAGAAATAGAGAAAGGAACAAACACGGAGGAGAAATAAAAATATAGAAAATAAACACACGGAGACAGGGACGCACAAACCAGCGCACATTCGGTATAAACACCAAACCGCAACGATGATGATCTTGTACAAATGAGATGGACTTGCCACAGCACCAAATACTAAATAAATAAAGAGATTTCCTCTGGAACTGGCAACAAAATCCTTAGTGTAAAGTCACTCAGGAGTTGGTTATTCCTAGCTAGCCTTTATTGGCATCATCAAGGACCCTGGGAGCCAAAAAACTGGGAGCCACATTGGACAAAACACACCAGAGGTGGGATACGAACTGCGGAAGTTGTGTTCATCAGGTCTTGACACTGCAGAAGCCCAAAACCGGCTTCCTGGCACCACAAGTGGTTCCCTGGCACCCATAAGTACAGCAGTGATGGGATGATGGGAAATGTAGTGCCTAAAGCGAGTTTTCCGGTAATTCTGCTCAACAATCTGAGATCAAATTGACTTCTTACTTGACTTTTAATGGGGCACAGCAACATTTTACTGGGGCACGTGCCCGAATATGTCGAACATGCCAAAGCAAAGCTGGGAGCTCTTTCTGGATTCACCTGGTGGAAGCTGACGAGCTCCTTCGGCAGGTGTTTCTGAATCCAAACTCATACCGGATTACGCCTTTAATTTCCTACCAAACATTTAAAGAGGGTATAATTTAAGGTTCATGGTGCGACTTATGTGATATTAACCGGGTTTTACTTTTCCATTCACGCGTCTTCGGAAAATTAGCGCCAGTCGAACGGAAAGTCCCTCGTGCTCTTTCTCTTCTTGATCAGCCGATGCAGCAGCAAGTAGAAAACGAGGTGGTGTTTAAAAACAGTTCCAGAGTACAGCAGACATGCCTGGAAAGCTTCTCTGTCCTTCTCTATCATTTCACTAATTTCACGTGCCATTTTTTTTTCTCCCTTAAACAATCCGGCGCTAACCCTTTATTATCGTCACGTGGAAACCTTCCCCTGAATTACGCTTTCGTTTTTATGCCTCCTTTCTCTTCATCACCCGGAGCACCTCCTTGTTTGAAGAGCTGCGTGGAGCCGTGTGTGTGTGTGTGTATGTGTGTGTGTGTGTGGTTTTGCAGTGATGCTGCCTAATTACAGAGGATGATGAAGGAAAAAAATGTGCAATAACCATAGAGTCAGTGTCAGAGCAGAAATGATTTGAGGCAGAAAAGAACGATGTGGTGGAGAGAGAGAGACTTAAGAGGTTTCCATTCACTGTTTTATATATGTGTGCACATAGGGCTCCTCGTTGTGGCCCATCCGCCTCAAGGTTGAACAGGTTCTTCATTCTGAGATGACAAGACAATTCCATCTGCAGAACTGCCACTCTTTAGATGTTCTTTCTTTATCACTCCCTTCAGAGTGTGAAAATCAGACCAAAAAAAACACACACACAAAGAATCACGGTCAAAATCACTGAGATCACACCATTCTAGGCACCTCCGGGACTCAAGCACGAGCCACTATAATGGTGGGCTTGTGAATTATGGCTGTAGTTTGTTTCCTGGTTCGTTTCCTGTGTGGAGTTTGCATGTTCTCCAGATCTGCATTAGTTTCTTCCTGGTAAGTCCAAAGACGTGCATTAGGTCAAACAGCGTCTCTAAAGTGTCCCAGAACGAGTGAGCGAGTGAGTGTGTGTGTGCCCTGTGATGTCCTAGGGTTGGCTCGACCCTTACGACCTGTATCAAATGCTTACGGGAAGCCATCAAGGACAAGACAGAGACAGAAGAGTGTAGTGAACAAAAGTAATGAAAAGGCAGAAAAAAGAAGAAAGAAGAAGTCCATTCAGACAAACCACATCACTTTTCGTTTTTATTCATCAGAGCCATTCCCATTTCATCGCTGGCAGCCGAACGAATACTCCGAAGACCTTCCATGAGGCCAAGTAAGCTGTAAGCGCTTTTCTTAACCCGGAGAATAATTACGAAATCATCAACCTCCAACCACACTTGGACGCCGTTCAGCCAGCTTTCTTACATCGGAACAAATAAGTAAATCACAGATATAAAACCAAACAAGTTCTGAAAGATGAAGACGAAGAAGGAGGAGGAGAAACATCCTGGCTTCGTGAAGCTCACCTCAAACAAATTAAATGAAATTATCTTAATTAAAGGCACATTTCTTCCAGAACTAAAAAAAAATACAGATTTAACCAATGTTCAGGAAGAAGTTAGGGAATCGCCTTACAACTTACGCTTCTAAAACAAATACGAGTCTAAGATTGCAAATGAGTCCATAGTTAGACGTAAACGAGCGTGGGTTTGGACCATTGGAAGACAGCACGACTCAAACCAGAGAGCTATCAACTGATATAACGGAATACGTTATAAAACTAGTTCAAGAAGGAAATCAAACACAGTGCGTGGCAAAAGATGTGGTCTGGTCCCAGTCATCTGCGTCTAAAATGTGAAAAGTAAAAAAGTATAAAAGGAAAACAGATGGGTAGACCAAGAAAGACGATGAAATGGTTGGGAACGGGACTCCACGATGGTGAGAGAACTTTAAGAACTGGGTTGAATGAAATGGGATTGACACAAAGAACAGACAAACTAAAAAAACTAACATCTAAACAGAAGAAAACAAAGTGGAATGAAGACAAGAAATCGTGGCGGATGACTGGACGAAAGCGACATTCAGCCATGAATCATGACTTGATGCAAAATGGGAAAGTTACAAAAGGAAAACACAGGGGTAGATGATAAAGAAAAACAGTCGCCTTACAGTTTGTGCTTCTAAAACAAATACGAGTCTAAGAAGTTGTAGTTAAACGTTAATGAGCTGCTGGATTTGGTTCATTGAAAAAAAACACAGCCACAACCAGGAAGTTATCACCTGATATAATTGAAAGGGTTGGACCTTAAACTCCATCGTCAGTGCCTGACCTCACAGTCATGTTCCAAAATGTAACAGAAAGTTTCTCAGACGACTGAAGGCTTTTGTAGCCTCCAAACTAATAGTCATGTTTTGCGTTCCATTTTTGGCCGTCCACAAACTTTTGTCTCTGTAGTCTATCGGGGCACATGTGTACAAGCATGCCGTTTGACCACGGTACGCCCAAACTTTTGCACCCTAACATGAAACACGCAGGGCGTCGAACTTTATTATAGGGGTTTGCGGTTCCGGATGCAACCCAGGGTTAATAAGGAATCATTTGGGGTCATTTGGGACTTCGATCTGCCACCTAGTGGGTATGGCTGTTAATACACAATGCTGTACAGGTGAGGATGCGATCAGGTACACACACTGTGAAGGCTGGGTCACTTACCTGTCTCCGTGCACGCGCCTTTGTGCGCGAGCAGCACGGGCGTCTGCTGCAGCTCCAGGGCGCGTTCGCTGGCGCGCTTCAGCTCGCACACGCTCCTATACGAAACGCCGTCGCTGCCGCACGCAGGTTCCGCGCTCGGGCATGCGCACACTCCCATCCCACCGCCGCCACGCGCCGCCGGCCGAAACGTACACCTCAGCCCGCGCGCGCATACTGGATCCCCGAGGCGCCGCGCTCCCCCGTTGCGCGCGCACCCTTCGCCCTCGGCCGAGGCGCACACCACGCAGCAGCCGCACGCGTCCTGGACGAGCTCGGTGGAACAGCGCCGTGGGATCGCCGGACAGCGGGACAGCTCACAGCGCGCGGGACACGCACCGAGCAGCGCGCGCTTGTCTACGCGCGGCGAGACCATTGATGCAGTGATGGTAGAGCACAGCAAGAGCCAAAGAACCGAGCGGAGAAACGCCATGACCAAACACACACACAAGACACACACACTCACACAGCGCAGAGTGAACACACAGACAGTGTGCGCGTGTATCTGACTGCATAAGCCCGCCCTTTTAAACTTCACCGACCAATCAGACGGCAGAAATCACACGCGCTCTTCCACAGAGTGAATCAACAATCACACACACACACACACACACACACACACACACACACATACACACAAATAACTCATTTCGTTTTGTAACTCATTTTGCAACACCTACTCACAATAACTACTCACATTACTACATCCACTGTTACAGCACACACACACCAATACACAACTGATACAAACCACCTACTCACAATAACTACTTACTTCACTGCACTTACAGTGACAACACACACAAACTTACACACATAAACTATCACACTATCACTACAACAATCACACACACACACACACACACACACACACACACACACACACACACACACACACCATAAGAAAACCGTCAATTCACAGTAACCCCTCACATCACTGCACCGCCAATCTTACATACACACATGCTTACACACATATACCGACAAACTACCACTACAACAATCACACACACAAGAAAAAAAACTTCTATTCACAATAACTACTTACATCACTGCAGTAACAGTTACGACAAACACAACCTTATACTCTGTGCTGACACACTATACAAACATCACACACACACAGAGTCTCTCTCTCACACACAAACACACACAAACCTTAGAAAATGTCTAGTTACTATCTCTACACTCTACACTCTAACAAAACTCCTACTCACAATAACTAGTCACATCACTGCATCGACAATTACAAAACACACACACACACACACACAAACTTAAACACACATAATGACACACTATCACTACAACGCGCGCGCACACACACACACACACACACACACACACACACACACCAATACCAATAACACCCCAATAACAAAACTCCTACTCACAATAACTAGTCACATCACTGCACCCACAATTACAACACACACACACACACACACACACACACACACACACACTTAAACACACATAGTGACACACTATCACTACAACACACACACACATTACAACACTAGTCACATCACTACATCACTATAGTATTTGTATGATGTGAATAGTTATTGTGTATGATTTGTGTTACTGGTGTGTGTGTGTGTGTGTGTGTGTGTGTGTGTGTGTGTGTGTGTGTAAAGCACGGGGAGAACATGAAAACTCCACACAGACGCATCTCACAGCATTGAGGCGAAAATCTAACAACCTAGAGTGTTTGTTTTCCCGCTCATGCAGTTTGCATGTTCCATCACCGCCCCCTGCTGGATGAGCTGTGTCAC